>MU227389.1:2217118-2240021 GCA_018584345.1 Thuja plicata | reverse complement strand
TATGCGGATTTATTTCAGAATCGCGCTATCATTAAAATTCCTAAGCAAAACTTCGCAGAGTGGCGCAAAATTTTAAAATAGAATTTAAAATCTATTACTTATACAAAATAAGCTTATACTTTTAGGCAATCGACCAGAAAAGATCATTCTTATATTGACATTGGAAGAACACGGAAGACTGCTCACAACGCTACTGAAAAACCCAGGACGCCACTCAAAACTGGAAACCAGAAAACAAGACGCAAAGCGAAAAAGAAAAACAAGAAAGGACTTTGACGTTTAGTTAGAAGATAGAACAATCAAAATCAAGGGATGACTGATTCCATTGAAAAATATTCCTTCCATAACATCGACACGCTTAGAGAAAAACTCCTAGCAATCAACTGAGAATTGCGTAGGGTTGCCCCAATTTTGGGGAATGCAAAATTGAGGACAACATTAATATCGGTTGATCAGTTGATCATCAGAGCAAGTTAATTGAGGATTTATTTTCCTTGGATGAAAATGAATCAAGTTCCAGAGTTTCAGACCATAAGGGTCTCATCTGATGAGTTTGTGAATTCAGAATCAAAAGCAGTTTATGCAACTTTACAGTGCTGGGCAAAATTGATTTTCAGAGTGATCATTTTCAGAGAGTCATAACTTCATGTCAGATTGTGGTTTTGAGATATGAATTGTTTCCCTATAGTCCTTGTATCTGAATGTACTGCTAGGATTAGGGGTTGGGCCTCAAGGCATGGTTTTCTATTTTTGCAGAGGCCAATCCAAATGAAGTTTATGTTGTTTTTACATCTGCGTCTGCACAAATTTTCATAATTGTCAGATTTGATCAGGGGTATCTCGCACATGGAGTTGAATCAAATAAACTCCTTTCGCATGCATCCTCATTATAGATGAATGAATCATTTTTCCAAGTATTGGGGTCCCTTGATGCATTTCACTCAGTTTTTAACGCCGATTCTTGAAGCAATTTATGCATGTTGAACATTGTGCAGAAGTGGTGAGAAATTGGGCTTGATAGCCAAGTATGATTAAGGTAGGAGTCATGGGCAACAGATTATGTGCCCCAAAGAATCTTTTGTAGAAATATATGTACCAAATGGATTCATCCTTTGAAGAAAGTAACTTTGTACTGCAATATAAAATGGTGTTTCATACTAAAACTCGAGAAAGTGGACTGGTAAGGTTACGCCTAAACCTAGTAATACAATGATGCTGAGGGAAGTTTTGAAGAAGAAGAGAAGGTTCTTTGTCAATCAGTTCAAATATTTGGGCTTGCTAACTGGAAATAAATCAAAGAAAATGAACCTTTGTTCATAAGAAGACTTACATTATCAATAAAAAACAAGTCTTGGATAGTAACAGAATTTTGAAATGCTTTCAAACTTTCACAGAATGCATTTGTCAGGTTTAAGAAACAACTAAGCTTGCATATTGCATGACATAGTTTGCACAAGATGGAGAAAATTTTTAAAAGCATTCCAAACAAAGAGTAAGCTTGCGCAACCAAGCACCAGGAGGCCAGCGCTTGCACTAAACAAGGAAGGACAATCCAAAGTTTGCCTGGATGATAATGGCCAAAGGAGATTCACGTTGAATTGAGAGGAAGTTTTAAAAGTCTCAAAGATCAGTGCAGTGAACAATAAAGCAAAGACCATGCGCTAATTAAAGAGGAGAAACCAGAGCATACAAGAAGACATTTAAAACAAAAGCAAAGCCATTACAAATGCATTGCAGGTGAAACAAGATAGACTGCGCATCATAATGAAGGAGTTTTGCGCAAAGTTTTGAAGGAGTAGGCCAGCGCGTGAGTAAAGGAGGACATTACCTCAAGACAAAATGCAATGTTGCACATTGCAAATGCCAAAGGTTGCGCAGGCATTTGAGGGATGGTGTCTGCGCTGGTTGCAAAGAAGTCTATGCCACGCATTGGAAGGATATGAACTTTTAATCAAATGTTATTGGCAAGTGTAAAACTATAGCATGTTGTCTGCGTTGGCCAGCAGAAGGAGGAGATCGTGCGAAGTGAAACAAATGTAATGGGCATGTGGAGCAGATCAAACATAAAGCTACGTTTTAAGATCAATGCAATGCCAGGTAATGTCTACGCTGGAGATTAAGGAAGGTCTGTGCATGGAGGTCAAACAGGGCATTAAAAAAAATAGCAAAGGAAAGGTGGAGAGTTTGGCATGGGGGTTGCGCAGTGTACGATGGAGGGCATCAGAAAGAGTTAATGTCATTGGAAGGTTCAAATAAAGAATGACCAGAAGCCCAGGCAGTCAAGTTTGAAAAACACAGTGAAATGCATATGTCCCACATTGTTTATGGATGGGGTTTTTAAGTGGTTTTTATACTCCTACGCTTACAATGTAAAATGAATAAGAGCCAAGAGGCCCATTTGCAGGCCCCTTGGCTGGAGGAGTAAATGGATGTGGTGCGCCCCAAATTTTGGGTGCCAAGGCATAAAGGGCTTTAAAACTTGAAAGGGAATTAATCCCACATTGATCCCAGAAGTGAACTTTGAGGTGTATAAATCCAAAAAGGCAAACATAGTGTATTGTGAGAAAGAGCTAGAGGCTCTCGACACGCACATAGGCGGTGCCTTGGGAAGCTTGCCCAATTGGCCGATATGAAATTTTGGCGATGAGTTGGAGGACAAGTGGCGCACAGATGGTGCTAGATGGTTGGTGACGTGGTGGACACGTGGTGGCAGCGCGTGAAGTCGCGAGATAAGACCGCGGTTAAGGATAACATTCATAGATCAGGAGGTAACTGTCAACTAACCGCACGCCAGGTCGCTAGATGCTAGTGGTTAAGTCAGATAGCATCGGAGATTCAACGATCGGTAGTTAACTAACCGCATGTGAAGTCGCGAGATGTTAGCGGTTAGGTCAGTTTCCTTCCAAGATTCAAAGATAGAGGTTAATTAACCGATGCGCCAGATCTCCAAATGCAAACAGTTAAGTGTCTAGCATTCTGAGATTAAGCCCCAGCCATCCGATTCAAATCTAGATCAAGGGATCGCATGCAATCTCCAAGTAAACCCATGGTTAAGGAAGTCCTTCTGAGATTCAGAGATACACTATAAAAGATGACCTGTGGTCAAGGCAAGGTTAGGGTAGAGTTTATTCAGAGACTTAGAGACTGAGGCTTGTCTCCAAGTCTCCAGAACTAACCATGGTTGAGGAAATGTTGCAGAGATCTAGAGACTAAGTTATCTCCAAATCTCCAAGTGAACTAGGGTTATAGCTGAGTTCTCAGAGCCAATTAAGAGCAGTGAATCAGAGCATGCCAAGTGTCCAAATCTGGTGAGTTCTGGGCATAAAGAGGAAAAAGGAGAAATAACAAGGCAAGGAATGTGCACAAGATTAAAAATTAAAAGGTATAGTCTATGCAGAATATTAAAAGGAAAATAAGATCATATTTGCATACAAATGAGGTAAAATGCAAAGTTTAAAATAAAGTACAAGATTAAAGTATTAAAGGCATAGTCTTTTCATATAGTTTTCAAAAATATTTTATATTTCAAAACTTGAAAGAGAAACATTCACGGAGGATTTTCTCATAGGCAAATGAAATCAGATTTTAAAGAGAATGAAATCAAATTTCTCAGAGGCAGAATGAAATCAAATTTGTTAAGGAGATCAGATTTCATTGGTGGAGTCAGATTTTGGAAAAGACAAGTGAAATTAGATTTTGAAATGTTCGATGGAGATCAGATTGTATTTTCAGATCTTTTTGAAGAAAGATCAAGTCAGTGGAGAATTGAAGGATAAGTGCAAATCAGATTTCAAGAAGGACAGATGTCAATCAAACATAAATTTTAGGGTTTCTTTCTTCTATTTGTATCCCTCTTTTCTCTTTTGTAAGGGTTCCTATTTTTTGCTCTGTTTTGGGAGTTCCTGATTTTGTCCAGTTTCTCTGCAAAAGTTTCAGAGCAGGTTCCAAGTGTGGTATCTTTTGTATATTTTTCCCTCTTCTATGCATATAGGGTGTTCTTGTATACTTTTTGTTTCAGGGAAGAACATCATTGTAACAACTTGCTTATGAATGAAATTCAGTATTGTTGTTTTATTATCAAGTTGTCTCCATTATGTTTCTGAATCATATAAACTAGGGCATCCAGGGTGGTTTAGTTTTGTCTATTGTAAATCTTGCAATAGAGTTATTCAAGGGATAGCTATGATTTAGGATATGTATTCAGATATGTATGAGATGGGGTATTAAGGATATCCCAGACTTGTCTTTCAGTGGATGTTGATTAATGTATTGTCTATTCCAAGGTCTCTTCCAAGGGGAGGGTTAAATTCTTTGAGTAGGGAGTTGCATATTTGAATACACAAGTGGATTCACAAGTAGAACTTGATTGATAGGGTATGTCTTATGTAAAGCATATAGACATATCAGACTGTGTTGTTTTCCTTTGTTCGTGATCTTTGCAATGTTATGTTTGACTCTGTTGCCCATTGGATAAGGCACTGGTCTATGAAAGACTTAGGGTATTTCAGAGATCCATTAACTAAAACATAATTGAAAATCATTTCCCTTTCATGTTGTTAGGA
Organism: Thuja plicata; assembly: GCA_018584345.1. NCBI lineage: Eukaryota > Viridiplantae > Streptophyta > Pinopsida > Cupressales > Cupressaceae > Thuja > Thuja plicata. Next base: position 2,235,459 of record MU227389.1, on the reverse strand, counting down.
GTTAAGATAGCTCTAGTTTTCAGACATACTCTATGCAAGTGGAATATTGCATAAGACTTGACAAAATATTGAGGTATTTGTTACATAAGGGTTTGAAAACTATTCCATGGTTATATATCTGCAAGCTTGTGTTTGTTACAAAGGAGTCATGTGTGTGCAGATTAGGTAATACCCACCCACCTGAGTGATGTGGAGCTCAAAGTGAAGGAGGACGTTTTATCCTCGTTAATTAGACTTTGTCTTGTTAGAATCAGGAGTTGGGAGTTATAGAGTTGGTCAGTTATTGATCTATTTTGATTCTGCAAGAAAAAGCTCTAACAAGGTCTTACAGACGATTTGTTGCACCATGTCAGAGAGAGTTTGACTTTTCAACAGAGAAAGTCATAACACACCTATCTTGCAGGTCTTCTTAATCCATTGCCTATACCAAAAAAAAAATGGGAAGGAATATCCATAGATTTCATCACCTGTCTTCTGTGAGTTCCTGGGAAGGACTATATATTTGTAGTTGCAGATAGGTTAACTAAATCTTCTCATTTATTTGTCATTGCTACTGATTATTCAACACCTGAAGTTGCTGATTTATTTTTCAGAGAGGTATTCATGCTACATGATCTACCTAAGACCATCGTTAGTGATCGGTACAACAGATTCCTTAGCATGTTTTTGCAAGAATTATTTTGATTGGAAAGAACCGAATTGACTCACAGCAACAACTACCATCCACAAACGGATGAGCAGACAAAAATTGTAAACAAATGGATAAAGAGCTACCTTAGAAACTATGCTTCAGGGCAACAACATGCTTGGGTTAGATGGCTTCAATTAGGTGAGTATTGTTACACTACCACCTTTCATATGTCAATTCACATGTCTCCATTCAGGGCCTTGTATGGATATAAACCCTTGTCATTTATAGATTTGGCATTTGACGACAGTAAGATTACTCGTGCAAAGGAGACAATTCAAAAATATCAAGATAATCTCGGGACACTAAAGGAGAGCATTCAACATGCTCATAATAAACAAAAAATGTATGAAGATAGGCATAGAGTTGAGAGAACATTTACGGTAGGTGATTTGATATTTTTGCGTCTACAACCATTCAGGCAATCCACATTGAAGAAGAGAGGTACCGAAGAGTTAAAACCACGGTTTTGTGGACCCAACACGATACTAAGAAGAGAAGTAGAAGTGGCATATGAATTAGAACTGCCAAAAGGCAGTAAGATTCATAATGTCTTCCATGTCTCTTTTCTAAAGAAGGCATTGGGCCAACAAGCAGTGGCATCTCCAGTGTTGCCCTCACTTGATGAAGAAGGGAAGTTGATGCTAGTTCCTTAAGGTATTTCTAATTGGAGGGAGAGGATGTTGAAGAACAAAATTATCAAGGAATATCTTATCAAATAGAAGGACTTGCCTATTGAGGATGCAACCTGAGAAGGCGAAGATATTCCACAACATCCTAATCTATGATTGCCAGTGAACCAGCAATCTGGGGAAGCGAGGACTGCAATGTCCCCCTCATCTAGCATTTATTTTAAGTTAATAATGTTAAGCCTAGTTTGTGTCTAAGTTCCCCATAGGCTAAGGCAAAGTAATAAGGGGACGGGTCCTATTTTATAGTCATGGATGTGGGCACAATTTAATTGGCTTTCAATGAGATTTAATTCTTCCTGGTCAAATTTATCTTGTATCCACATCACATGCTTTCTTGACTTGGCGATTAGGAATACAATTAGTAATTGCCAATCGAATGGCTTTCCAAGTTTGAACGAAAGAAAAAGGTTGCTTTTTATGCTAAGGAGCTTTTATATAAGGGACTAGATTGAATAGAATAGGCACCCATGTTATTATGATATGTTTCTCTGCCCATTATATGTTTGTGCAGGATGCAACTCATGTAGTGTGATCTATCTTGGATGCAAACCCAACATAGGTGTTTTGATTGAAGATCGTAATTCTCAACAACAAGCTGTAAACTTTCGTACAAGTCATGGTTTTGTGAAAGCAACGCCAAAAATCTAAGATACTCTTATTGATAATAATAGGATTCAATATTCTGTTATGTTCTAAATTGGAGACAAATACTTGCATGTTCAAATTTTGTAATAAATTCCTTGAATCCAATAGAGATTCCATTGTCTATTATTCATAATTGTGTGAGTTATCTATGTGTTTGGAAATTATAATTCTTGTTTTATTGTTGTGAATCAATTTCTTTCAAATAAATACTAGAATTTTGGTTTAGATTGCAATACCCCTAAGGAAAGATCATTTCATATCATTACCAAACCGAAGTTGGAAAAGCACAACCAAGTGAATTTCTGACAACCCCAACATACTCTTGCACAAGACGTCGTTGTATGTCACCCATTTCTAATGTTTTCTTTGCAATATTCATCAAACCTTCATGCCTTCTTGCACAAGTAGAGAGTAAGTGCACAGAGATGGGAGAGCAAAAAGATGCCAAATATTTTTTAGGTTCCCCAAAAACAATAGGTCATGTGCCCTATGAGAAAAGTAGATATAAAATAAACATAAACTCAAAACACCCAAATTTCAATTTGAGCCGCAAGCAAAGGGAGGGTTTTTGAGTTGCAGAAGTGCACACACCATTGTTTTTCGTTCGTGGGTGCATTGGATTGCAACAAAAATGTCTCCACCACGTAGAGGTCGAAAAGGTGGAACAAGTAAGTTAATTTACAGCCAATGCCTCTTTTTTATTGAAATTTAAGTTTAATTTTGGTTTCAAATTAGATTTTGTTCTCAAAGCCTCTTTTATTAAAGTTTAAGTTTAATTAGAGTTTTTCAAATAAATTTTGTTTTAATTTCCAGGAAAGAATAATCCCCCTCAACCAAACCCTCCACCATCCCCTCATGAAGAAGTTAATGAATAAATTAACAAAGAAAATGTACCCCAACATCCTCCATGAATCTAGAGACCTCCATTTGGAACACAAGATAATTTGATTAACCAAATCGAAACTGGCAAATATGAATTAGAATCTTTGACTGGGAGTTTGAAACAATCTATTGATATAAATCGTAGAAGGACAACACTTGCAAAATCATTGGTATTAATATTGACCCACACATGTTCATTTAGTGGGCAACTTTAATCTATAGTCAAACAAACAAGATGAGAAAAAACAATACTATGCGGATAAATTATCATACCAGGATATTGAAAAGAAAAAAATAACCAAAGATGACCTTTGTAAGCTCTTTACGGATCCTAGAACAAATGAAACTCTAAATTCTAATAGTAGGAGAATCCCTATCCACTTGTGCCACCACGAAGGAATCAAAAAAAAATTGGGATAGATGGTGGATGCTTTTTGATAGCCCTCCTTGTAACAATCATGAGGTTCCCTTATATTTTTTTGAGGAAACTCTATTGTGAGTTTTTCCTCAAGGAGGTCCTAAATTATTTTGACTTTCTAGAATGTCAGGGTAGAGGCGGGGTGTCATCATATGATAGACCAGGGGTACAACGTGACCCTAAAGTAGTTAGTGTGCCCACTGGAAAACCACATGTCGAGCATGTTAGTGTTCCTTATGTTGTGAAGGAATATGAGGTGGAAACACTAGGCATTACTCCTTTGACACAGACTCTCATACAGTGTGTTCATCCTTTAGTCGAGAGTAAGCATGGTCATTCTTCGAGGGCCCATATTTGTCGATCATGTGGATCCTTATGCACAAATGGTAATGCTCATGTTAGTGTATGGTAAGGGATCTTAAGGGGTCCTAGGTCCCCTTGACAACCCTTACGACCACTAAGATGTAGAGAGAGGGGTCCTAAAGAGTCCTAAGGAGTCATAATAATGTGTCCTAGGACTCCTTATGATCCCTTAGGACCCTTTAGGACCCCATACCATACATATTTGGGGTCCTAAAGGGTCGTAAGGGGTCTTAGGACACATTAATACGTCCTAGGACCCCTCGACCTCTTACAACCCCTTGGGACCCCTAACCATACATTAGTGTATGGTAAGGGGTCCTAAGGAATCGTAAGGCGTCTTAAAGGGTCCTAGGACACAAACCCCTTAACAACCCTTACCACCCTTAAGATGTAGAGAGAGGGGTCCTAAACGGTCTTAAGGGGTCATAAGGGGTCATAGGACACATTAATGTGTCCTGGGACCCCTTATGATCCCTTAGGACCCCTTATCATACATTAGTGTATGGTAAGGGATCCTAAGGGGTCACAGGATACATTAATATGTCCTAGGACCCCTAAACAACCCTTACGACCCCTAAGATGTAGAGAGAGGGGTCCTAAAGGGTCATAAGGTGTCGTAGGACACATTAATGTGTCCTACGACCCCTTATGACCCCTTACCATACATCTTAAGGGTCCTGCAGAGTCTTAAGGGGTCATAAGAAGTCCTAGGAGATATTTATGTGTCCTAGGACCCCTTAAGACCCCTTACGACCCATTAGGACCCCTTACCATAAATCCGAGTATGGTAAGGGGTTGTAAGGGGTCTTAAGGTGTCCTAGGACCCATTAGGACCCTTAACAACCCTTATGACCACTAAGATGTAGAGAGGGGGGTTCTAAAGGGTCATACGTTAATGTGTCCTAGGACCCCTTACCATACATCTTAGGGGTCCTAAGGGATCGTAGGACACATTAATGTGTCCCTAGTACCCCTTACCATACAATAGTGTATGGTAAGGGTTCGTAAGGGGTCCTAGGACACATTAATGTGTCCTATGACCCCTTAACAACCTTTATGACCCCTAAGATGATGAGAGAGGAGTCCTAAGTGGTCACAAAATGTGTCCTAGGACCCCTTAACATACATCTTAGAGGTCCTAAAGGGTCCTAAGAGGTCAAAGGGTTCCTAGGACCCCTTACCATACATTAGTGTCGAGAGAGGGGTCCTAAAGGGTCATAAGGGATCCTAGGACATGTTAATGTGTCATAGGACCCCTTATGACCCCTAAGAAGTAAGGGGTCCTAAAGGGTCCTAAGGGGCATAAGGGGTCCTACGACACATTAATGTGTCCTAGGACCCTTAACGACCCCTTAGGACCCCTTACCATACATTAGTGTATGGTAAGGGATCGTAAGGGGTCCTTGCGACCCCTAAGATGTACAAAGAGGTGTCATAAAGGGTCATAAGGAGTCCTAGGACACATTAATGCATCCTAGGACACCTTATGACCTCTCTCTCTCTCTCTCTCTCTCTCTCTCTCTCTCTCACATTTGGAGTACGAATATTGCACTGAATGCAACATTTTCACATACATAGGGTGGATGCCCTATAGGGCGTGCGCCCTTTTAACTACATTGGGATCCACCAAGCCTAAGGCTTTGATTTACCTTGGGAATCTAACCGAAATGCTTGGAGGATTCAAACAGGTATGAGACATGTTTTCCAACAAACATACAAAAATCACATTTTTTGTGTGTGCTCCCTATCAGGTTTGCACGTGGTTCAACAACAACAAAATCAAACGACGTGATGTTCTAGATCTCTTTGTTAGCTATATAACCATATAATTTATTTTGAATGTTGATTATATTAAGCTTTTCATCTCTAATTTCTTTTGTAAGTATGTCCGATTTTTGTCAAAAAATGTGTAGTATTTTGGGCTTAGTTTTGGCTCGTTCGCCGAATTTTGAAACAATTTACTTTCATAGAAACTAGACTCCATTTTGCACACTTTAAGAAAAATGAGTTTTGATTTTCTATTAGTTTTCAATGATTTCTAGGGGGAGCATGCACAAATTTCACATTTTCAGGATGCGTCCACTTCAAAAATTCGTAAAAAATCATACATTTGTAAAAAAAAATTAGCAAAAATATTTGGAATAAACTATGTGGTGTTAGCTAACTTCTCACTGGAGTGATTTAAAAATTCAAAAAAAAAGTTAACATTTTAGGGGGAGCACACCAGACGCTATGTTATGTTTTTTCACAAAAAATAGGATGAATTTTTGTGCTCCTCCTTTTTGAGGGCCTTCATCTCCACCATTTTCAAAATAAATTAGTAGTTTAGAAACTAGATTAGGAGCACAACCCTTGTTCTTGTCGCATCTTGAAATTTTGAGTCTAACTATCTTCAATTTCTCGTTGAAGTTCAGAGTATGAAAAAAAAAATAGCATCTTATACCCCTTTTTTAATCCCCCATCTTTGTGCACTTGCGCTAGGAATTCTTCACAGTGCCTCACCTATCTACAATTTTTTGTCTCACACAAGTAGTATTTGAGATATCTTAATAAAACATCTTTTTGTCCCAGTAATAACCATAACCTTCAAATTGTTATTCTAAGATTAACTTTTTCCCTTTTGTCTATAGCTTTCTGCATGATTACCACCCTTATCAGATTTGCTCTTTTTTCAAAAGACTTCATCATTTATCGACCATATTTTGCATCCAATTGCTTATCTTGGGCAACCTCAATAAGTTGTGTGACTTCAACAAACCTTCGCGAGTCTTCGCAAAGACGATAAATCTTCATAAAAGGCCTTTACATCATTTATCATGACGAATACTCTCCAACATCAAACCACCAAGGGCCACTTAAGATCCACAATCAAATATCCCCCTCAAACCATGGTAATTATTTATTTTATGAAGGAAACATTTGCACGACCAAGAGGTACAAACACATTCACTAATTTTCTTTCACATTCTCTTAATATTTCATTACCCATATCTTCCACATATGTCTTTCTTCATTCACATCATTTTTTTTCTTCTCCAAAATAGAAGCCTTGGCATCCTTTCCTCTGCAAAATCCAGCAATGTGTTCTCATTTATTGCAATTGAAAAATGTAGGACCTTGTTGCAAACCTCTCTCATTCCTTTTCCCATTAAATCTACACTCAACAACCTTGATCCACATTTGTTACAAGCATAACAATGACCATTGAAAGATTGTACATTTCTACCATTGTTAACATTCAGAAATCCATTTATCATCATTTTACTTTTGCATTCATTTTCCTTATACCCAAATTTCTCACAAGCATAACATTTACCATTCAAAGATATAGGGGACATGGTTTGAGCAAGAGCAGGGGCAAGTCTTATGAAGTCCTTGCTTTGAACTACAATGAAGCCCTTTTGATCTTCCTTATCCTTCTTGGACTCATCCATGACCTTTTCCTTTCCTTTGTCATCTTTGTTTGGGATCATAGAGCTTTCTCCTTTGTCAAAACCAAGTCCGCCTTTGTCCTTTGAGGGTTTTGAAAACTTCGCATTTCATCAAGCAAATCACTACCACCCTTAAGCTCCAAGTGCTTTTTATTTTGCTCCTTGGCATCTTTCGGGTCCCTTTTCAATTCTTCAATTTCTTCCTCATGCTTAATGTAGTCAGCAGACTTGCTTTGTTCTCCTCATTTAGTTTTTTTCTTAGAATGGAAACTTCTTCCTCGAGTTTATTGCATTGTTTGGATTTGATCTATACCATTGTCTCAAGATTTTTCAGTGATCTTTTTCCCTTCTTCAATTTTCTTATTCAGACAAATAATATTTTCTTCAACTTTCTTACATTTTTTCTAAAAGACATCTAATTCATCAAGAGCACGTCTCAATTCTCCTTCAAGATCCACAACTACATCAATGTCCCATTCATTTGTCTCCATAGCATCCAAATCTTTCTTAGATTCAAACATGATGTTCAAGTCCCCAATCTACCTCAGTTGTTAGATTGTTTCTTCAAGAACCTTGCCCTAATACCAATTGTTGAACACACCTCCAAATGGTGGGGGGTAAAGTGTCGTGGAGGAAATAGAAGTATATCTTGAAGAGTTTAACACCACATGTGACAATCAACAAAACAATGACATAATAGCCAATATTCCATGGAGAACCAAGACTCTTATTGCTCAATTAAGAACCAACTCTCATCGACTCCAATGTGAAACAAGGAGGTAGAAAAGACCTAAAGAAGCATGGGAAGAAAGGGTGTGTATTATTGTAATACTAGAGCAACGGAATCAGAAACACTTTATTATGGTGTGATGCTTCCAAGAACATCAGAGACAAGCATGTAGATTTAATGACAATTGCTTCTTGGTATGGTTTTTTCAGCGAGGAACCCATTGAGAAGATGAGGATGCTTATCATCTCGTTGAAAAAGTAAAGGACTGAAAAGCAATGATCAAACAAAAAGGCTCATTTTCTCATAGGCTATTTTTAACCTCATGGACATTCAGAGATCATATATCTATCCATCAATAAAGCAGGTTTCAATGTCACTTTGTTATTAAGCATCAATATTTAGTACAATTGAAGTAACAAATATGATATATTTTGATTTGTTTGTATTCATAATGTTTTATCTATATGTTTAGCATTCACATGCCACTTTGTATGTTTGTTCAATGAAGATATTCAGGCAATTATTAACTCCAAAGATAAGTTTATGTTAGAAATCAGTCTAGCTGGACAATGGAATGTTTTTATATTTCTATCCATGGTGTAAACATGCTATAAAAACTCACCGAGTAATTGTTGAACTCACAAAACAAAATTAAAAGGGGTGAAAACCTCCTATAAACCTGCCTAGCAAGTTTTTGCACCTGTTTTGCCTGGTGTTTGCCACTGTTTTGCCAACCTTAGCAAGTTTTTGCAGAGTTAGTGATATTTAAAAATTTTAAAAAATAATAATAATAAATAAATCGAGTTTCCCAAGTTCAAGTCTAAATTGGGTCTGCCGAGTTTTGTAAATTCACAACTTGCCAAACTATGTTTGTATTATTTTGACTCTCTATTAATAAATCTATTCCTTAACAAAAGTGGTGTAAATTCCATCTTATATGAATTATCAGATATGTATGATCAGATTCATTTGTAACAAACGAACACACAAATAAGCTTCAATTCCACTCTTTGGGGTTGCCTGAAACGATTAAAAATATAGTGAAGGATCCATTCTAGGAAAAATGCCAAAAAAAATGATCAAAAAATTAAATCCAAACAAAAGTTTGGCAAAAGTTCAATTGTTTCTTTGGGAAAACAAAAAATTCCCACTAAATATCACTTGTGCCGAGAAAACACTGATAATAGTACATAATTGTCTCTTCAAGACATTCCTATCATATTTATTAAGGAATTCTTGTATATCACTCCAAATAATCAAAGGACTCGGTAATCCCTACCTGCCATGCATTTTAGATAGTTAATGGAGTGAGACTAGGGCAACTTGGCTCAAAAATTAATTGTTAATGTGTTTCAACATAAATCTTATTAATAAACAATATGTCCGATGCTTAATGAAAAGACAATCTCTGGATATACACTAATTGGATATTCAAAAGACAGATCAAACAAAGATTGCTCAACTGGGGCATCTTACCTCCCTGTACAAATGTTCTAGTCGTTCTTTGGCTTCGGGAAAATTGCTAGAACACCATTGCTGCAAGGCAAAAATATTGTCTACAAAAATTCATATTTTAAATAATTAGTATATTTTATAAAATCAACAGTCCCAAAATAATATGATTAAAAAGAATGCACCCACACATTTCAAAAAATATCAAGTTTCACTAGATTTATAGGACAAAACCAAGACTCGATTAAAACCTGTCCATCTGTTTGCTGCCTCATGAGCAACTTCAATTGCATTTCCTAATAAACATAGAAGTCAGTCAGTTTTACAAGAATTTTTTATCAGAACATTACAGACATGCAAATCCAATTAAAAAAGAACACCTAACTTGATTGCTTAACATTTTATCACACTAAATATGCACATTGAATATTTCTGTTGAGAACAATAGATGACCTATCTACGAAGTTCTCAAAATCGTAGATAAAGAACACTTTGAACAGTGAATTGTGATTGTGGTTCAACTTATTGAACATTATTACCATTTAAATCCACTTTCAACTATTTTTTATGAACACACAAGACTGTTCATTCATATAACCAATAGGGACACATTTGAAAGTGGTCAATACTTCCATAGATTCCTTCTATGTGTGATCTTCTAGTCATATGTACCTCTGTTAATTGAAAGCACCTAGCTAATTGATCTATGCATGATCCAACATCATATATTAGAACAGCACTTAGCAGCATTCAGACAGAGATTGGTGCTTAACAATCAGATCTCAGTTCAGCCAGAGAATGCATCACAGCCTTTTGTAGTGCTGCCACATTAGAGAAGCTATTCCTAGATGTTCTCTTGTCCCCTTCCTCTTTGGACCTGTCATGACCTTTTCACACCATTGCCCCATTGCAAATGACAACCCCCCTCTTTTCTCTTTAGTTGTCAATAGGGGTGTTAGCTTAGGAGTAGATTGACAACATTTCGGAAGTTCAAATCGAAGCCTTAGAAAATATGTGGTGTTCAAGCCTTAGAAAAGAAAGAGTGAAGCTAAGATTGATCATGATCAAGTAAAGAATGGGCAATTCATGGAATATAGTCAAAGAGGTAAATTGGGTCAAACCCAAGAGGGCTTGACAAATTCCATTTTAGACCCAAGATTGATCCAAGTATTATCAAGAGCAACGAATTTTCAATCAAGTTGATGTGAAAATCCAAGATGATCAAGTGAAAAACATGGAGTTTATAATGATAGGTGAGGATTGGAGATGAACCTATACTTAATCGTCTTTTTGGAAATGTTCAACTCAAGTCAAGGGACTTGATAAGCAAATAAACAAACAATGTGTTTAGCTTGGGTGTCAATTCAATCAGCCTTCAAGATGACAAGTTCAAACCAAGACAATTCAAAACCTAAGCAGTGAACAAGTCCAAATTCAAGTGGTGAGGATCAAATTCAAACTCAATGCAAACAATTTTAAGTTGAAATGACATGATAAAGTGCCCTATTACATGGCCATTTCTGCCATGCTCATAAGGTAAGTGCATATGCACGCACCCAAGAGGGCCTCCATTTCCGCACCCCCCCTTGTGTGCATCCGCCCAAGTTGTGCCTCATTTCCACCCAAGGATACAAAGTCACACCAAATACATGGAACATTTCCGCGCCTATCCAATGTGACTGCACCTAATGAGGGAGGGATTTCAGCCCTATGTTTGATGGTATGCTATATGCACGCCCAATTCATGCCTGATTTTTGCACTTCTCCATGTGCACGCCCAATACACTTACCATTTCTGCCTTGAGGCATATAGTCACGCCCAATGATAGGTCAATTTCCGCACTCGTTTTGTGACTTGCGCCCAGCAAAGAGTTGATTTCCGCTCGAAGGCATATGCTCATACCCAAGGTAAGGGCGGAATGTTATCATGGAGTGTCCAGCATACAACGACATCCGCTCCAGCTATGAGGATATTTTAGAAGCGGGCAATTTAGGTACTTTATTTGAAGAAACACAACTAGACAGGACAACAAACTTAGTGATCAAAATTCACTGTTGAAGAGCAGACTTAAAGAAGTTTCAAATGGCCTAAAGTTTGGCACCCTATTTTGGGGTGCATGCTATTTTAGGGAGTCCCATTGGCTACTCGGCCTCATGAACATTATTAAAATCTTTTATTCATTCAATTTGTGATTGACCTGGGCGTAAGCCCAAGGAGGCTCCTATTTCTGCTGGTTTGTATTGAACCAAGACCAAACACGGGTCGAATCCCCCCCACGTGTTAAGAATAGGCCCACACGAATGTATAATCACACACAAATATATAAAATATAGCCCAAATGCGCGGTATTTTCCGTTCAATGTAGTGGACTTTGAAATTATTACGATAATCAATTTCATCAAACAAAAGATGTTAATATTAAGTGGAATCGATTTTGTTTAATAAGGTCGCCTAGCTTTGTTAAGAATGGAAAAGTATTTAGAGAAGTTTAATTTGATTTGGAACTATTTGATTTTTTAAGGGGGGCGACTTTATAGTAATAGTATGAGTGTTATTAAAAGTGTGGGTAAATAGAATTATTCATTTCAAGAGTAGTTTCTATAAAAGGGCACTTTGTTATAAAATATTTTAATTTAATTTGCATTTGCCGTTTTACAAGCTTAATGTAATTATTTCTTTTGTTTTGCAAGGTGCTAGCCAAGGACGAGTTTAAAATTGCAAATCAAAGTGAAAATGTGAGTTCAAGTGTGAGCGTGATTTCAACACCAGTGACAACATGGAGACCTTGAGCATCATCAAAGCGCGCGTTGTTCATCAAGCAAGTCAAAGTGCATATCCAAGATCAAGTTGCAGACCTCCAAAATGAAATTCAAAGTGCAAGTTGCAAAAGGAAATGAACAAGTCAAAGCTAAAGAAATCATTACAAACTTGAATTGCCTTCGAAAATCAAAGTTCAATTGGATCGATCCACCTACATGAAACACTTATATCCAGTGTTACCCCGAGTTTCCGGGACGGGGACGGTAGGGGACGGGGGGACGAGTTTTCGGGATGGCAAATTTTTTTGCCAAGGTTGGGGACGGCGGGGGACGGCAAAGGGGACGGCTATATAAAATATAGGGAAATCTTAAAATATATAGGGAAATTTACAAATATACATGACATTCATATGAAAATATGGATAAAGCATACCATTTTGCCTCTGGTGGTGGTCTGTTCTCTCCATATTAATCCAGCTTTTTGTTTTCTCGTGATTGGGATTGACTCTTAACCTCAATATTTCCATCATTGTTTGATTCTACTACTAAATGTAATATATACATATAAAAGAAATCAAATTACAGTTTATTACTTTAAATTGGACTTTTAGTTTCTCTTCGATAAGGTTCTTGAATGAGCTTAAAATAATAATGTTAAGATCTCTGCAATTTGATATAAATTTTTAACTGATTGAAATTCTGAAATCAAACTTTCTATTATAGAATTTTTACATCAACGGGATGTCATCATGTTAGACAATATCTACATAGATTCCTATGCCAAGCAATATTTCTATATTAAAAAGGAATATGAAACGTTGTATCTTATGTATATATTACATATTTTGGGTGTTATGTTTAGTGAATTAGAGATTTACTACAAACATTATCTGCTTTAGCAGTTTGGTACCTTTCTTGATGGCTAGTTCCAATGGTATAATTTTGTTAAATGTTAGCATTACTACAGTACTACTACATCAAGAAGATAGTATTAGTATCTTTACATAGATAACAGTTTACATAATGTTAAATGTTTTTGGCTTTTTAGGGCACGTACGAAGGTGGGGCCCACAAACCGACCCCCCTTATGGAAAACATATTCCTTTTTTAAATTTAATTGACTTTTTCAGGCGGAAAAAATCGGGGACGACTGGCCGTCCCCGGTATGGTTGGGGGATGGCTACGGCGTCCCCAGCCGTCCCCGGTACCTCCATAAGTCCCCCATTTTTTGGGTGGCGCCCCCAAGTTTCCAGGACGTCCCCACAAAAATTTCAAAAATCGGGGACGGGGAGGGGACGTCCCCAAGTCCCCAAAACATCCCCGGTACGGGGACAAGGGAAATTAAGTCGGGGACACGTCCCCGGGTAACTTTGCTTATATCACTTCTACAAATAGAAGATCAAGGTTAAGACATTAAGATGACATCGAGATTTCAAGTACAAGTGTGAGTTCAAAGTCATGACAATGATAAAGGTTTCAAGGTGAAGAACGTCTAAGAAACAAGGGGAAGGCATTAAGATGATATCAAGACATGAAGATGAAGCAATTTGGGAATATGAGCCATCACAATGGATTGAGGACTTAATATTGTTGAGTATCAAGAGATATTTCCTTATCTCCAAAAGATATTGAAGTATACAACACAAGCAAGTTGGGGTGGCACGTATTTATCTTCAACCAATTAGAATACTCCAATTTGTAATGTCCCCCTTTGGGGATCACTTAGGGTTTGGACTAATTTCTTAGTTCTATAATCCACAATTGTCACAACTTCTCTCTACCAATAGCTTGCACGGAAATCTTTCATAAGTCATAGATGTTTGTACTGAATATGATGGTGTATATGGTATTAATGTCCTTGGTTTAGTGAATCAGACAATGTAAGAATCGATTAATGCAAATGGTTTGATACTAGTGAATGTTATGGTAAATCGATGTTGTATTAAACAGAGGAGATGAAAGCTCCTTATATAGATTTACAAAGATGATGTTTCTAACATAAACAATCATGAACTAAAGAGGAAAAATAGAAACTACCTAATAAACTAAAGATTAACTATGATGACCATTAAGGAGACATTACAATATTCTAATGCCCTCCCTTAATGGTCATCGTCTAACTACCCTGTAGAAACTGTGCATGTCTTGTGGTCATAAATTCTTCAAAACATTCTACTACTATAGAGACCCTCCCTGGATTTGCAGAATGTCAATGACCTATTGGCTAAATTTCTTGCAAGTAACTAAGACTACAAATTGGCAAAATTGGAACTTTAGACAGAAGTGTGTGAAATTTCTTTCTCCTCTCAACAATAGGGGAGGCTCCCTTCTTACCATAGATGGCCTCAATGGAAACTGAACTGAAATACAAACAAATCCTATTACTACGATAATACCGGTGGCTTAAGGGTTGACGTAAGAATAACACTTAAGACAATAATTTACTTCTAATAAATTGAAACAAATACAAGAACATAAAGTCTCATGTACTTGCTTCGAAAGATGATTCTAAAAATAGAATAGCCAGGAAAAAACAAAGTCTTTCACCAAATATCCTCTTTCTTAACAAAGACACTTATCACTGAAGCCCAAAGTCTTCAGCTTTAAGTTATTAAAGCTACTTCTATCTATATTAATCCTTATCCTTGAAGCACAAAGTCTTCAAAAAACTTGAATTAAAGCACTCAAATGATACACACAAGATAACTATCAATTGGTTTGAGAAAGGATCAACAAATGCAACTTAAGAATACACTCATTGATTTCCAGATTGACAACACAAAGCTTGTGAATCCTTGTTTCTTCTATTCAATTCAATAACTTTGCACAATGAAACTCAAAGTTTTCAAAATACAAGAGATTCAAGTATAGCTTTCTTGCACACACCAAAAGATAAAAACATACAATAAGCTCATTCCTTTATATAAGAAAAGAGGAGAGAGAAAGGTAGAGAGAAAAGGGGAAACCCTTAGCCGACTTGACTTATTCTCTAATTAACTAACTAACTTTGACTTATTCAATGCTACAAGACTTAAAGCACTTGTGACATGATTACATGAAACAACTTTGCACGTGATACTATCACATGCAATTACATCTTGTTTTTACATTACATGTAATCTCTCAAATACAAATTCCAAATACATGATGAAAATATTGTAAATGCCTAACAAGACATGACTTCTATTACATCATCCTTTATTGGTCCTCATGCTGCTATAGGATGCCTGATGATTGATGTGTTCTAGTTTGGTGAAAGCATCTCGAACCAGAATATGAATCTAAATCCTTGATTGTTTTGTATTGATGGCATCAACCAATCGCCTGCTTGAAATCAGTCTTGAAAGCTTTCTATGCTCTCATTGTTTCGTCGCTCATCTCTTTCTTTGAATGGCTCCATTATGTTGTCATTCTTTAGTTACCAGAAAAGGCCATAACATGGTCTTCCAAGCTAGAAATTTGCAAATCTGGAAGACTATGCATATAGGATATGCGTGGAAGGCATTTAAGCAATGAAAGACAATGGATTTTGGGAAAAATAGCTCTTTAAATGAGGGAAAACTCAAAAATGGAATTTTCTAGAGGCACTGCACATATGCAGACAGCAAGTTTGGAGCAAGAAAATGAGATGAAAATGCGTGAAAGATATATGGTATGGCGTCTACTTATAATGGAGTTTAGAATTTCCATTACAAATGAACCGGCAAGCAACTACCAACATGAAGTTTAAGTCACATGGCAGTCGTGGAATAAGTACAGATAGGGAACATGGAATGCATAAAAGTGGGTTTTTGAAATGCATTTGCATGGTGTAATAATGAGCTTGCTTTTCTTGTATACTCCAATCATAAAATGGGGTTTTAAATCCCGACTGCATATGCAAGTAAGATGAGGTACTTGCATATGCAACTTAGAGGAATGGAGACGAAAGATAGAAGATACAATACATAAAACAAAACATGTAAATCTGAAAGAGAAATGAAAGATTTACATTTGCCAAGAAGAACAAAAATATATACATAAAGCACTAAAATAAGCACAAGAAAACTTGCCTCCTTTCACCAAAAACATGAGAAGAAGTCTACAAATTCTTCAAGAAAATCTAAATCAAATCCAAGATATTTTCGGATTTAGAAAAGATTGCAAGAAGAGGATTATATAGACTTCAAATCTTGACTTAGACCTCTTGAAATGAATGCATTTTGGAGACAAGATTCGTTGGTTACCAAGTGTTGAATGATGCAGAAACAAAATGCACAAGTATAGCAACTATATTGACCAAATCAAATGCATATGTAATGGCAACCAAAAACGGCGCCTAGGGCATCAAATGCAACTTGAAATGGATGAGGAACAAGCTGGAAATGAAGCTTCTTACCCTAGAATCGCTCCTTGATCCAAAATGCAGCTATTGGGAGCAAGAATCTTCACTCTTGAGCCATTTTTTGGCAAAGAAATGCCCTAGACGAGCTGTTTTTGGTAAAACGCATGTGTTTGAGAGGATGCAAATGCTCACAAACTCGCCGCCCAGCATATAAAGACATAAAAACGGGCTTTAATATGTACTTTGCATATGTTTTTATGGCTTTAAAACTTATGCAAACTTATCAAAAATTGTCGTCCTAGAGTCTTTAAGAGAAAACACAGCTTGTAGTGGAGGAAAAACAGGGTTTTAGAAGTTAAAAGCTCTGTTGCAAGACTCGGCAAGTGGTAAAAACTCGCCGAGTTTTTAGGCTCTGCAAGTTTTTCAGAGAAAACTCGCCGAGTTTTTAGTAAAAACTCGGCAAATTTTAATGAAAAACTCGCCCACATTTTTCTAGGTGCGTTTAAAGCTAAAAAACGGCTTTTATCAGCTCATTTTTTTATTTTGAGTTGTTTTGTGTTGGAGGGAGAGAGTTGTTTAGTGTTTTGGAGCCCTTGCTAGGTGATTGCAGCGTATTGGAGGCGGATTTGAGCGGATTTAAGGTGGATTTCAACCGGTTTTTCAAGAAAAATCACATTCCCAGGTAGGTTTGCTGAGTTTGTTTTTATATTTTTTTAAAACATTATATTCTTTTTTTGTTGGTTCTAAATGAATACAAAATCATTCCTAAGTAGTTAGAAATGATTTTAATTCATTAGAAGAAGATTCAACACTAATTTTTACATGTTTTGTTGAAAACTTGAATCTATCACTATGTTTTAAAAAATCAAACCCTAGCAATTTGTTTAGCTTTTTTTAAACATTGAAAGATTGAATGATGTCTAAAAATATTGAAAGTTTGAAAGTTGAAACTAATTTAGATAGTTTCCAACTTTGTTTAATTGTTTAACTAAAATATTAATTTTGTGTGTAGGGCAGCAGTTAAGTGTTAACGGTTTAACCATTAAATCAACATGGCAAGTTCATAGGAAGAGTAGCCACTAACACCATGCCCTTCTGAATATATAGGTACCCGGCCTAAAAATGCTAGAGATAAAACATGGAGGTATGCCTATGAAGCACCAGATGAGCCTGGGAAGGTGATTTGCCTAAGATGTGAGAGTAATTTCTGGAGGCATAAACCGCCTCAAATACCACCTTGCAGGCATTAGGAAGCATGATGCAAATCCATGTGACAAAAACACCGAAAAGATAAAAAGATTTGTTAATTCCATACTTGCAGCCGGGGAAGAGAAAAAATTGCATAGGGAGAGGGAAAGATTAGCTGTGAGGGCAGCCATAGCTGAAACTCAAGGTGCATCTATTGGCATAGAAGAAGAAGCAGCACTTGAGAGCATAGTAGGCTCTTTTCGTGCCCCACGCATCTGCAAACAGAGTGCCTCCTCTTTTACTGCTTCTACTTCCTCTAGTAGAGTGCCTTCTTCACAACAATCAGCATCCGGGATAGGGAGATATTTTGTGCATAGGAACACACCTGGGGCACAACCATCATGAGGCCACTAGATGGAACAAGGAGGTACATAATAAAACAAATATTGTTGTTGCTGATTTTTGGTATTTAAACAACATCCCATTGTGTGTGATTGAGAGTCCCTATTGGCTCAATGTGGTGACCACAATGACAGTTTCAGGAAAAGGGTACAAGAGCCCTACTCGCAATGATATTAGTGAGAGGTTAGTAAATAATCATAATCCACTTGATTTCGTTTTTTAATTTTTATTGTTTTTTATTGTTTATTAAATCAAAATTGTTAACTAAGACTTGATTTCACTTTGATTTTGTAGATTGCTCGTAAATGTTGTTGATAGGGCAAGAGTAGTGGTGGAGGACCAAAAAAAAGAGTGGAGTAAATTTGG
>MU227389.1:2196004-2216868 GCA_018584345.1 Thuja plicata | reverse complement strand
TGAAATATGGAAACTAAATATTGATTCTTTTTACTAATATGCCAGGTAAAATCCTCCAAGAGAGGCACCCCACTCTTTTTTGGACACCTTGTGCAGCACATGTCCTTGACCTTCTTTTGGAGGACATGGGAAAACTTGATTGGGTGACTCGAACTGTGGAAGATGCAAGACGGATCACAAAGTATATCTACAATCACCCTTGGGTTCTGAGTATGATGAGAGAGCACACTAATGGGAGAGATTTGGTCAAACCCACTTTCACAAGGTTTACAACAATTTTCTTGACGTTGCAAAGCATTCTTGGTACATTGGCTTCTTTGAAACAAATGT
The DNA here is from genome assembly GCA_018584345.1 of Thuja plicata. Classification (NCBI taxonomy): domain Eukaryota; kingdom Viridiplantae; phylum Streptophyta; class Pinopsida; order Cupressales; family Cupressaceae; genus Thuja; species Thuja plicata. The sequence goes on along the minus strand of MU227389.1, from coordinate 2,216,538 downwards.
TTGTGATTCAACGATGGCTTGACTCAAATTATTCAAAGAAGGTTGAAGGAGAGGTTGTTGCGCAAATAGTCTTTGACAACAATTTTTCGCAAAAGGCTTCTGAGATTGTGAAGGTAACTTTGAAACTAGAATTTTTAATTATTCTTGATTGAAGTCTCATTATTAATTTGTAACTTACTAAGTTAGTAACTTTATTAATTAATCTTTTTGTAAACTAATTTGTATTTTTCAAATTTCAATTGTAGGTGTCTGAGCCCCTGGTTAGAGTTTTGCGCTTGGTTGATGGGGATCAAACCCCAATGGGGTATCTTTATGAGGCCATGGATAGGGCCAAAGAGTCTATAAAAAATTACTACAAGGGGGATAGACTCAAATGTGATCCCTTTTGGGAAATTATTGATAAGAGGTGGAACAATCATCTCCACCAAGCCATTCATGCAGCAGGGTACTTCCTCAATCCTCGTTTCAGGTATGATGATTCTTATTCAGATTTTACTAAGACTTGATTTCACTTTGTTTTTGTAGGTTGTGTACTAAGACTTGATTTCACTTTGTATTTGTTTCAACATTCAGGCACGATGAATCTTTTTCAGATCCTAATGGAGAGGTCATGGAGGGCCTCTCTCTATGCATTCAGAGGATGATACTCAGTGATGCGGAGAGAGACTGTGTTGTGACCACACAACAAATGTATGTGGAATCAAGGGGTAATTTATTCTCTTCAGAATTGACAAAGAGAGCAAGAGGCACTCAAACCCCAGGCAAAACATTTGCAATTTTGTCATTTGATAAATTATGTTTTCACTTTTTTCTTTTCTCTTTGCTTTCTAACTTCTCAATATTTTATTTTGCAGATGAGTGGTGGCAAAGTTGGGGTGGAAATACCCCAAATCTAAAGAAATTTGCTCTCAGAATCTTATGCCAGCCCTGTAGCTCATTGCATTGTGAGTGCAATTGGAGCTTATTTGAGTCCATCCACACAAGAAAGAGAAGCAAGTTGTCCCAAAAACGCCTCAATGACCTTGTCTATGTGCAATATAATCTTAAGTTGCGCATAAAAAAGTCAAAAGAAGCCCCAGTTGGTCCAATTGTTTTGGACGATATAGATCCTTACAGTGATTGGACGGCACAGGAGCGGCCTCTATTGTTTACAGAGGATGACATCACAGATTTGGAGAGGCAGGCTATGGAGGAGGAGGGTGGATTTGGTTTCACATTGGATGACATTGAGGAGTCAGATGAGGATTCATTGCCAGTGCAAGGAGCTACATCTAGGATGGACGGCGAGCCACAAGCATCATCAGAGATACCGAGCGAGGAGACACAGTCACGCCCAAGGCCAGTGCTGGGTTCTAGTTCTACAACTACGACTAGACCCTCTAGTGCCTCTCCCACATTTGCTAGTAGAGCTGGGAAGAGAAAGATTTAATTTTAATTTGTAATGATGTATTTACTTCTAGTTTTACAGAAATTGAAACTATTTAGTACTATTTTGCTTCTAGGCTTCTAGCCATCAACATTCCGCATGAGAATGCAATTTTGTACCCACTTTGCGTTTATATATATCTAAAATCAACTTGTTTCTTTTGTGTTCTTATTAATTAACTCATTGGATGCATCCTCTCATTGAATTTTGCAAAAAAAAAATGTATTTCTAATTAAAATTAAGCTGTTTTTTAAGTTCCCGAGTTTTTTGCCGAGTTTTTTCAAAAACTGGCCGAGTTTTTCCCGATTTTTTTTTTGGCCTTGGCGAGTTTTTTCCGAGTCCGAGTTTTTCATCTATGGTTAAAAGCATATGCATTTCATCCAAAATTTGTCACCCAAACTCTTTTATTTGAATGCAAGTATAATTACGGGTTTTTCTAAGTCAAAAACACATGCATTTTGACTCAAAATCGCCACTATGCCTTTAAGTTATTAAAAACGGGCTTCTCACATGCAAATGCATCTTAAAACCCCACTTACACATGTTATGTTATATGCTTTTGCATATGTTTTTAACTTAACACATGTATTTGCATTTAAAAAGCCCACCTTTATGTAATTGGGACTTAGAATATATTGATAGTGGAGTTTTAAAAGTGACTTGCATATGTGATGACATGCAATGTTGAATAAAAACCCCACTTTATTACATAAAAAGTCTCATGTTTAATTTTACATGTAACTATAGTTTTAATGAAGAGATGTGCAAAAGCACTAGAAAAGCCCACCTGCATTAGAAAATCATTAACAACTATACTTAAAACTTTTTAGAATGATGTGAAATTTTAAAATGGGGTTCTAAACCCACTTTACATGTAAATGACAATTTTATTTTATACAATTATCAATAAAAAGCCCACTTTTGAGGGATTTTGTTTTAAAAAATAAGAATATGCAGTCAGGCCCAAAAACCCCACCTGCAGATTGCTTAGTTCATTAATAACTTGAGCTAGACAACTCGGATTGACGCCTAAGATAGCTCAAAACAAGCGTAATTAAAAATGCTACAATCCTAGGGCAAAATCAAAGACTAAAAACTAAACGCAAAACTTTAAAAAAAAAAGAGACTTGAAGGTTACCAAAATCAAGTCCTTGTCGGCAGATAAGAAAGACTCGTTTCGACAAGCAATAAGGTGATAAGCTTGACAGGAACCTTTAGAAAACAATGCTCTTAAGATGTAAAATCGAAGTCATATCAAGGGATGACTAATTACCTTAGACAAATGTCATTAAGGACACCAAATCTTAGATGAAACACCTACTAATCCATGAGAAAATTGTGTAGGGTTGTCCAATTTTGTGAACGCAAAATTGAGGACAACATGACCAAGAGTAGCCAAAATCCATCTAGAAAAAGTAGAGAAATTTGCCCCCTTCTTCAGACTGCTCTGCAACAAGAGACAAGAGCCTGCCACTGAGATGAGTTTGTCATTAACCCTCTAAGAATCTACAAAACTCCTGACCAAAAATCATCACCGAACGTCCAACCTATTCTTGGATAATAGAGTCTTCCCTCCCTGTAGCCAGAGACACATCAAGAACAACTACCATGACTTTGAGGAAAAATCGACAAACCCTCCAATTTTTTTTTGCAAAAGGGCAGACTCCCTAGAACAGACTACAAAGAGTCACGAATTTTGAGAAGAAAATCGCCAAACCCAAGATTACAAATCATCATTTTTTCGGGAAAAATCTGTAAAAACAAAAGGAATCCCACACAACTTTGCGAATTACAGAATCCAAAACGATTTTTGAAGATAAAATAAAAAACCAAACAAATAACTGGCACAACATCCAAGACATGGATCGGCATGCAAAACATAATTTTAAGGAAAAAAACGGTAAAACCTTTCCAGAAACCAAAGAACCATCCCTAATAGGAGCAAACTCTTAATTTTTGATGAAAAAATTATACACCCAAACTAATTAAATTTTCAAGATACAAAATTATTAAAACCCACCATAAATTTTTAAAGGGAAAAAAATTATGAAAACCCATCAAAAAATTTTAAAGGGAAAAAATTATGAAAACCCGTCAGAAAGTTTTTAAGAGAAAAATTTATCAAAACCCATTATAAATTTTTTAAGGGAAAGAATTATGAAAACACATCTGAAATTTTTGAAGGGAAAAAATTATAAAACCCCATCAAAAAAATTTAGAGGGAAAAAATTATGAAAACCCATCAGACAAACCTTCATGTGGCAAAACACGAGATTTCGTGTGTTAAACAACATATGCAAGCATCGTGCAACTCACAACAAGCACATGCAAGAGCAAGCAAGTACATACATCCCTAAAAAATCAGAGACTTTTGCTCAAACCAGGAAATCGCGCGCGCAGTCAAAACCCTCGACCAAGCGCACGATTTTCACCAAAAAACTTTGAAGACGAACCACAAAATTTTCATAAAATACCTCTAACGATTTTTGAAAAATCGAAAAACAAATTTCTAGAAAAAAATTCTAGATCAATAGAGGCTCAAATTTTTCTTAAAAAATTGCCAAAGTTTATGAAATCCCATCAACCTGCTCTGATACCATGTTATAGTAATTCGATGTTGTATTAAACAGAGGAGATGAAAGCTCCTTATATAGATTTACAAAGACGGTGTTTCTAAAAGAAAAAATCATGAAATAAAGCCGAAAATAGAAACTACCTAATAAACTAAAGACTAACTAAGATGACCATTAAAGAGATATTACAATATTCTAATAGTGAAGACTGGTTTGTAGCGGTTGTGTTGTTAAACTATAATATAGAAATGAGTCTTTGATCTTGATTCAATGGGCCTAGTTGTTGATAGTATGATTGCTTGAAGGGGTTTGCCTTTGGCCAATCACTAAAATAACCTTATATCTTAAACATTTCAGGCAATAAATGTAAGATAATTATATCAATCTGGAATTGTAAGACTCTGTATGTTGTATTGGTTTGAATATAAGTTCTTATGTTGATCTCCCAGCTAAATCCAATATCTATAACTTTAATATGATTCACATAATCTGAAGTGATTCCTCTAAATTCCTTATTCATTGGATTGAATTACTGATAAGAGTTTTATGTGTTGTTTGTTGTTCTCGTTTATCCATGGGCAACTCAGATCATTGTTGCCCTCCCAACCATAGACGATATACAACTATCGTCTCCCCCAAGCACTTCTCTGCAAATTAATATTATTTGATCTGTTGTAGGTGTGTGTGTCTAAAAAAATGTCAAGAGAGGAAGTTTCACTCCTTAATACCTATCGGTGGTGCCCTTTCACCAAGGGTTGCCATTCTTCCAAGGTATGATTGTTAATTAGTAACTAATCGCTCATATAAAGAATCGGTTCATATAAATGTCTAAGGCCGATAAGCCAATTAGACATTTATTTTATCTAGGTCGGCCTAAACGAATCTGACCATAGCTATAATATCATTAACACTCCCTCTTAGCTAGGGAGAAATCTTTCTTGATATCAGTGTTATGTAGTGATACCCACCATGGCTACTCCCAGAGGGTGGGTCCATCATGACTACTCCCACGAATCGAAATGCAAATGAACACAAGTCTTCATCACGGAATCACTCAATGTGATGTCGTCATCTCATCATGACGTTCACCATGGCTACTCCCAGAGGGTGAATAAACACAAGTGATAAGTCATGGAGTCTCTCACATGACATCCACCATGGCTACTCCAAGAGGGTGGAACAAGGGCTTTCACCTCAAACTTCTCTCTCACAGAGAAGAATGCATTAACAGGGACTTCCACCTCAAACTTCTCCCTCACAGAGAAGAATGCATTAGCAAGGGCTTGCACCTCAAAATTCTCCCTCAAATAGAAGAATGCATTATAGTACATCTCAAGGAATCACTGATGCTGAGACTCCCTCTCAACAAGGGCTTCATTCTCCACAATTCCAAGCTTGTCTCGAAAATGCACAAACTTCACTCTGGCAAGGAGCTTGGTGCGAATATCAGTCGTCTGATCATCAGTGCTAATGTACTTCAATAAAATAGCATTCCTTTGCACCATATAGTTATATTTGATGTCCATATGCTTTGATCTATCATGAAATACAAGGTTGGAGTCTGCATTACTCTTGGTGAATCCCAAGCTCACCAAGTATCCATCTATCTAGGAATATTACGACCTAGATGTCAACATAAAGGCATTCCAACCTACATACATGGGACTCCATCCCATGAATCATAGTCCTCCGACTACTACAATTTCCCAAAGAGGAAATCGATCATAATATCTCACTGATACAACTTCCATCTCATAACAGAACTGGAGAAGTCATGGTTCAAATGGAAGTATACATGATCACTAGAGAAACCATCTCGACATGGTCCACTCCCTCTGAACCAATATGACCAAGGTCCTCGGATGTCAACTGAAGCAGATCCACTAGTTGCTCCCTCTGACACGAAAGCATACCCTTCTCTCATGGTCTCAATCATGGAAGATATGTTGCTCCAAGAATGCAATCAGATCAATTGTCTCTAATGACTACAATGACGTGCGAATCAGCCTGCTCCACTGTTGTTGCTAAGAGTTTAGGACTTATCTTCTTGACCTTATTCCAGATCACTTTATTCAATTCATCCTACAAATTCTTAGTCAAAGTATTGACTGAGGTCTAATCCATCGTGTTCCAAATTGTGTCTAGAACTGAGCATCCTCTCTTGATTCCTTCTGCAACAACTCTTCAGTTTGGACAAGCAGTTCTACTGCAAGATGCATTAGAGTTGAATCTGCTGTAATAGGTCTCCTCATCACAAGCTCATAATTATTTGTTCAATGATTTCCTTTTCTTCATAGCTTGGATCTTATCATGACTGCCTTACATACCTCCTCTTGCCTGATTAAGAATTCAAACAAAGGCCTTAATAGTTGATTTGTTTTTGCGAGCAATCTTGGTCTATTCCGGGTGGAAGGCCTTGGGATGATCAACCCGCTCATAAGTATGGGATCCAAACAAGTCATACTGGGCCACTCTCCTCCAGGCTGCCTGCCTCTCGACCATCTCTCTGGCCAACTCAAGATCAACCATCAAGTTAGGCAGCTGTGAGTTCCGCTTATAGGCCTTCTTTATCTTGTCAAAGAAGACGACCCTAATAATGCAGTTGTCCTCCCAAATACAGGCAAGTTCTTCAAGATTCAAATTCCACCCTTTCTCGATACTCTTAGCCCTCAGAAGATTCATTCCCTGGGCGTAACTATAGACCTTGGAGATATACATAGCTTTACGCGCATTGTCCACCAATTACTTCTTGTTCACACCAAAAAGTCAAGCTCAAAGACCTTAACTCTACCCTTGCTTCTATGAATATTTTAGTTGCAGCCACACACTCCTCTGCTTAGATACTTATTGTCCAGCGAAGCCGCAATAGTTGGCGTTGCAATGAACAATTCAGCGGCATGTTGCATCATCCATTTTCTGGTCCCCTTCAAGCCAGTCTTATCCAAAATCTTATCAACAAGCTCCCCGTTGTCGTACTCAATTTTGACGGTAAAAAAGATTCATCGTAATCTCAATCAGAAAGCTCCAGCTCACCGCGATTCCACTCTGCAAAAGTCTCAGTTAGTTCTCGATTTGACAAACTCCCAACATGCTTAAGCACATTGTAAGCCTCGGAAATCAGCTGCATATTCAATACCATTGTGGACCATCTTAACAAAGTTCCCGGAGCCACCCTTGCCAACATAGGTCACACGGGGACCATCATTGACCTAATCTGCAACCTTGGTAACGACATTGTGAATATTGTCGTACATAGCACAACTGCCGCCGGGCATAAGCGACGGCTCATTCCTTGCACCTTCCTCACCACCAGAGACTCTTCATATTGACTATCAACCAGGAGTAATGACTCTAAATCACAATCTGATTTCAGCACATCGATCTGATGACAATGTCATAGTTTCAACAAGCTCTCTCAAAGAGGTCATGATCATCCACACGTATCTCGGGCTCCCAGACTTGGATGATAAAGTACTTGAAATTACATTTTGTGAAGAAAATGTCGCAGGCAATGAGAACCACCAACAAAGGATTCCAATCTATCATCAACCAGTGATAGGGAAAAGTCCCACGGCCTTCTGGATGAGAGCCAGAACAAGCTCGACTATGTCCTCGCATTAACTATCGAGAACTTCTCCAAGCATTGTCTCCCTTTTCTTTCTCACATGCTTACTCCCTTGTTTGTCGAACCTCGGTGGACTATTCTTGTTAATGTTATGGCCTTTACGGCAAAGATCAACATTATGCTTAATTTATTAATGCATAATTAAGGACTATTTGATTAATAATAATAATAATATATTGTGGAATATATTTATTATTATTATGTTTATATTAAATTATGATAATAATATAATAAGAATTATATTATTATTATTGCCATTAAAATGCAAAAGAATCATAAATGGGACGACATGCATTAGTTTAATTAAGTGACAACTTTAATTAAATAATGCAAGTCGTCTACCTCTTGGAGAGGTGCGACCTTTTGCATTGAACTCTTATATAAGAGTGGTTATTGATGAAGGGTAAGAATCATCAAAGACATAACATATGTTCTTACACTTCAACAATATTAAAGATATAATCTGCTCCTAGAGCGAAATCCGAACAGCGAATAAAGGCAGATTATCTGCCACTAAAGGAAGCGAACTCCATTGGAGCAAATGTGGACTTAGGAGCAGCGAATGCAAGAGCTATTGGGCAGATCCAAGGACAAACACATCTGCTCTATAAAGCGAATTAAAGCAATCATATGTTAGCGAACTTGATCAGAGTAGGGGAGCGATTCTTGGAGTGAATTCCTAGCAGCAACTTCACTCCAACCCAGGAACAGGTTATCATCGGATATATCTTCCATTATGAGCAGCGAGTATGAGCATTCATAGCAGCCCTTGCTGACAATTCCTGGAGCGAACTTTAGCAGCCACGCGGAGCAATATGTCCCTAAGATATACATAGCAGAGTAAAGGCCAAAATATATCCAAAGGGAGTGAAGTCTGGTTCACCATTTGGTACTAAACCTTCCAGCGAATTCTAGGAGAATTCGGATAGATCTAGAGAGATCTTTATTAGACATTTCGAGTAAAGATAAGAGCTGAACTTAAGACCCTAAAGGACAGACTGGATAGCATCCCTAGGGTGAATTGGCATTGATATTAAAGAGGTAAACTTGGAAATTAAAGAAGTGTAAAAGAATAAATTCAGAGCTTCAAATCCGGGTATTTACTCTCCTTGCTTGAGTTTATTTTATTACGTCATGTGCTTAGTTTTGGAAGATCTCTATAGATTGTATATTCCTTTCTATAATCTGAAAACATTAACAATTCTGACCACTACGTTTCGGTGCTTTCCGTGCACTCTCGGACACGAACGTCCTCTATAGGTCAACTTCCAAAATTCCCAACACTCCTAGAACTTTCAAGCTCTGATTAGTTCATGTGCTATCAAACAAATCAAATTCACCAGTGGTGAATGAATTCGCATTCAAGCACCTAGATGGCAGTCTCATCTATCTTACAGCCACTAGACCTGATCTTAGTTATGCTATGAGCTACATATCTCGTTTCATGACAGCCCCTAAGGCGAAACATTGGGTTGCAACAAAACGTGTACTAAGATATGTGAATGGGACACCTCACTTTGACATTATGTACAACAGAAGCAAAGATCCTCGACTGATTGGATTTACAGACTCAGATTGGGCAATTTTTATTGATGACAAGGAGTCTACTTTTGAGTATAAATTCAGTCTTGGTATGGGTGCAGTCATATGGACTAGTAAGAAGCGGCAGGCAGTAGCTCTTTCCTTGATTGAAGTAAGGTATCGAGGAACTATTAAAGCAACATGTGAAGCAACATGGCTACGAAGGATGCTTTCTGATGTGAAAATGTCTCAAGCAGAGCCTTCACCCTTGTTTTGTGACAATCAAGGGGTGCTAAAACTAGCCAAGAATCCAATCTTTCATGAGCACACAAAACATGTAGAGCTTCATTGTCATTTCATCTAAGAGTTTGTTGAAGATGGAACTATGATCTTGCAGTATGTTCCAACTGAGGATCAAACTGCAAATATTATAACCAAGTCTTTGAGCCCATACAAGTTTCTAAAATTTAAGGGGCAACTTGGTGTATTTAGTAGAATGACCATTAAGAGAGGGCACTAAAGTAATATTGTTGTATTTATTATTTAATGGTCATTTATGTAATTCTATTAGTTTTAGAAACTTTCAGTTTGCTTCAATTACGATTGTTCCTCTTATTGAAACATCGCTTCTAAATTGTTATTTAAGGAGCTTTCATCTCCGTTGTTTTTAATTCTATGCCATACAATTTCATTATAGCTATGGTTCGCAAACCTGTTAATGTTGGCTATTGACAACGCTTAGATGGTAGTCTCTGTGCCTTGTCAAAAACATACTTCATTCCTAAAAAAGCAATAAGAGGTTTGATAGAGAGGGGAATGAGTGAATTAGGCAACTTTTGAAAATTGCATGCACTGATCCATAAGAATCCAAGACTAGATAAAACCATAGAAGCATAAATCCTCAAATGCATGTTTGTATGTGTGCACGCATGTATATCTATACATATATATGTTCAACAATATAGATTATAAGATCAATGATGCTCATAATTTTAAATACCACAAATTCAAAAATTGCAAAAATGAAAATAGTCAAGTCTCAAAATGTCACTGTACAATGAATATTCAAATTACAATCGATATTTAATATTCATATTTTTCTTCATCAGAAGAATCAAGGTGAACATCAACATTTGGTTCAATTCCATTTGACCCATAATCAATTGGATCACCACTTCTACTAGTTGTGTCAAGTGTCAAAGCTGGTTCAATCTCATTTCGCAAACATTTCACAAAATGCCAAATTATTAACAATACAGGGAAAGTGATTTCACAAAACATAAACAAACAACTATCACATATGCATAATGTAAATCAACTGTTAATCAACCACATTAATGCTGATATAAAGTTTACTAAACTCGTGTTCACAAGGACAGCTCATAAATGCAACTGAAATGGTAATTAACTACTTGCTTCCTGGCACATACTGATATGAAATGTTGTTACAAAGTTATGATACAGCTGGGAATGGATGGATAAAGGAAATCGCATACCCAAAATGGAGACTGAAACTGAGGTTACAATGTATCAGCCTACGCTTGGGTACGACATTGGGCACTTCCTGGATGTTCGGCTTCATTGTGGGTCCTTCACAGACGAACCCATTGCGAACCCAAGAACCCAAGGAAGTAACATGTGTACCCAAAGCCATACTCCAACAATACATGTACATGTGTCATTCCTGTACTAGGGCTCGGGCTTTACCAACAACACTCCATAATAGAGTGTTTGATGTTAAGAACATTAAAATGGAATGGTTAAGATATGTGTTTCTTTTTCTCAGTATTCCACATTACTATCATTTGCCTTGAGGCTCATAGTAATGATTTGAATGTATATAAATGCAAAGACACAATTTAGTGGGAAACAGTAGACAATATCATAAATACTAAGTAAGATTTCTACCTCATTTATTTTAACATATCAGAACCTTGTAAGTATACTTGCCAAAAATAAATATAGAAAGCCAAGAGTATACTCTAAGTTACTGATCCTGGTTCTGATATGGATTGGGGTTCGGGTTCGGGTTCACAGGTTTGGCAAAACAAAATTTTGGACGGGTTCAAGTTTCGTGGGTGTGTGTGTGTGTGTGTGTATTTATATGTATACATTAATATTATATATGCATATTGATATATTATAAAAATATAAATTTATATATACATCATAGATTCATACATGTAACATGTTCAATGTTCATTCATCATTGGTTCAAAACTTCAAACATATAATAATAATAAGTTAGAAGTGTAATACTCATTAATCCATAAGTGCCAATAAAATTATAAATAAAATACCTCATATATCATATTCATAATTTGCATAAGTCTCACTCAAAATGTCATTACACAATGAAAATTTAAATTACAAGCCATATTTCATATTTAATATTCAAATTCATCTTTATCATCATCATAGGAATCAAGGTCAACATTTGGTTCCACTTCAACTTCATTTGAACCACTAGCCGTGTCACTCGCTATGTCCCTGTCATGTGGAAGAGCTGCCTCTTGCTCATCTACAGAGACTTGAGCAAGTTGTGCAATCGTGGCATCTAAATCAGCACACTTGGGGACTAGATCCCAATTCCTTGGCACACCCTCACAGCAGTATGAAGACCAAATCCTTTTCTTTTTTGGCACCCAAATGATTATGCTTGACCGACTGGATGAAGGAGTATGTACTCCGATTCCGCTCAACTAAAGAACTTGCAACCTGTTGAGTTTGCATACAACATTTAGTATTTAATTTCAATATGATAGCATCATGATCAAATGAAAAACGATATAAAATAAAAGATACATACTTGGGAGAAAACTTTAATTGCAAGAGGCTACAAGAAAATGGAGCCTTGACCATGTACATACCACCATTCATCAACATCCATCCTATAATGAGCATGAAGAGCAGTAGTGTCATGATATTTGGTAGATGGAAATTGGGCAAACTCGATCAAGACAATATTTCGAGTTTCATCATCATATATCTTTGTAAATGCAGCCTTATAACTAGCAACAACCTTTGTATCTCACATAGTGCCACCCTTCTTGGTTGTGAAACAATCTCTTGGCTATAAAATCTTGGTGACAAAGCATATGCCAAGAGATGTAAGGGAGTGGTCATCTTGTTCCAACGGTCAACATTAATTTTTTCCACAACTTTGAAAAATGTATCTATATGTTCCTTGGCCATTATTATTGATTTTATGTTCTCCACCATGGTGTCCATGCCATCATAAATTTCACCCAAACATGGTCGATCAGCATCAACATACCTAATCATGCTCGTGACGGGCTCGGTGAATTTCCAAAAGATATTCCACACGATCCCACCATTCATTATCAAGGACCAGTGCTTTTTACTTTTTGGGCTCTTTTTGTGTTTGATTGCCTCCATACACTCCACAAAGTGTTGATGACCATAGCACTCAAGGCCTCTCGCACCTTCACAAGTTGTCTTAAGATGATTGTGTGAGATGCAAATCGTGTTTCAGCAACCTAACATGGCATAAAACATACATGTCATATATCAAGTTCAACTATAAAAAAATTTTAAATTAAAAATTAAAAAATAAAAAATAAAATACAAAAACAAACTTAAATTACCTTCAACAACTCCAATGAAGAGAAGGTTCTAAATATGGCTTGTGTCATGTGATGATTAGTCACAAACATTTGTATCTCCTCGGCCTCAATGTAATTTTTTTTGAACCATTCAATTTGAGTGCCAATCCTTTGCATGATTAAATTGAGTGAGTGGATTGTACATGGTGTCCAAAAATGTGATTATGTGGCCTCCACTATAACCCCAATTTCCCTACAATTTTAGCATTGTTCGTTATGACTTGGACAACATTTGTAGCGCCCACCATCTCAATTATTTCCATGAGGATATTGGCAATGAAATTTGCATCTTTCACTTGCCCCTCACTATCCACTGTCTTCAAGAACATCGCCCCTTTAGGTGACAATACTATAGCATTGATCAAAGGCATATTCTTGCAATCTTTCCATCCATCAAAAATGGACACACCTGTTTCCATCCATGTATCCTTGATCACTGTCACTTGTGTCTCTACCAAGGCTTTCTGCTTCACCAATAAGGTGGTTCGCACCTTTTCATACCCAGGGGCCAGAACTAACATAATCAGGAGGTGTATTGCAAAGGGTAGTCACTATTTCTCACCAATAAGGTTATTTAACAAGGTTGAATGGAAGCCCATTGGCATAAATGAAATGAGCAACACTTTGATCAACAACCTGTCTAATTTCATTTTTGAAGGCCAAATCCAATGGGCCTCTTTTCCGTGCAACAATTTGTGCCTCAAAAGGTGGTGGTGTTGGCAAGAAAAGATGTAGGCCAGCAGATTTTACCAAGCAACTAGGAGGTCTCCTCGAGCCTGTCTAGGTAGGGGATAGATTAGTCTTTCCTTTGATGCTTCTCCTATTAGCTTCCTCTTATTCTCTAGCATATTGCAGGGATTAAATGAGTCGGCAACCTGTTCCCATCTTTCCCTTACAAGGTTTCATTCCTTTTCCAGTGTTGGGAATGAAGTGAGGTTTCACTCAAAAGTATGAGCTCGAATACTCTACGCTTCAATGGTTACACTGCCAAAGAAAACTCCCACCACCAGGCAATGCCTTAATCATTGTTATGTAATGCCAAAGTGGTGAACTTGCATCAATTTTAAAAGGGTTCGCCCTGGCAACTGAACTAGAGTTTGCACTTCCACTTCTAGCCATTGTGTCAGTGTCTAAATAATGAACCTAAAATGGATAAGAAAATTGAAAAAAAAATCTGCATTATAACCCCTTATATGCATATACCAAGTATAAAAAAGTATTCAAGAAAAAAATTTTAACTTCAAAAAAAAAACTTGAATTGTTTTTAAAAATCTTGAAATTTTCAATTAAAAACTTGAACAAAATGAAGATTCGCTCACCTTTGACCACTAAATTCGCCTTCCCCAACGATTCCTAAGTCTTCGATGCGGATCTTTCCTTCATAGCGTTCACATTTGACAAAAAATGTTACATTTGTAGAACAAAGCAAAAATGGTGAAAAATGCTTGAGAGATGAATGAAATATCATCAAAAGACCAAATGCATGCTTTATGGTTGAAATTAGGGTTTTAGAAGGTTTTTAGATTTTAAAAAAAATTAAAAATGGCATGTGGGGCCCGTTGATGGGTGCCCACAGTCTTGGGTGCCTGTGGGTTCTGCCAGATTCAGCTCGGGACAAACCCTGTCAGAACCTAGCAAGAATCTGGAAAGAGCCGGAACCGAAATAGAACCGGAATTAGATTCTGGAGCATTTTAGAGGAATCCGGTATCTTAGAGTATACTGAAACAAAACTCAATTGGCTTGACATCAACCTAAAGAAGTTTGTTTTCTTCGAATTTTTGTGATCCTGAGAAATCAAAAGAATTTTAATATTTTAATTCTCAACAATAATATCAAGGTGGTTGTTTAGATTCTCAAGGTTAGATTGAGACAAATTTCCTTTTCAAATGCTAACAAAGTGTCATAATTTGGAGCTTCAATTTGAGACTAGCCATCAAATTTCAAAGATTGGCGAGTAGGCTAGTGGCAATTGTATAATCAAGTGGGAAGCAGATGTATATAATAACACTATGTAGACATTGTGGAACCAAAAGCGGAATAGTTCCTATGAGAAATATAAAAATCAGCTTGTAGTGCTGGAAAAATGAACTGTAGCAATATTTTATATCAAAATGAAGGATTGTTTTTATTATATTTAAGTTTCCTACATATTCTATAGGCTAGGTGCTTTCTTAATTGGTGAAACTCACTGCTTAAATGCATGCCCTGCAATTATTAGGGAACTACATTCCATTTAAGCTCGTCATATACATGGAGGTTCAAAAGGCCTGCAAGGAGCGCATTAGCAGTACATGAATGCTTTAAACATATAGCATAGCATTCCATGCATGTTAAATAGCCATTAGGCAAACTAATATATGCCTTGAGAGAAGTCATGCCCAAGTCTTTTGGGCTTATCTTAATCCCTCCTGAAGCAAGCCTCACATATTTTCTCTTTAACTATCCAAATAGATTTCAGCCGCAATTCTCCCATTGAAAGGTAACGTTCCTCATACTTTGATTTTTCATTAAAACTTGTACCTATAATCTCTCAAATTCTCAACTCAAAGTCCAATGATTTTAACTCCATCACCCACTTACACACAAAATCAAGGAAATTTACTTGAATAATCATAGCTAAATTGTGGCTCAAATAGTTGCTCTCTTCTTTTGTACTAGCATTTCTTTATTATCTAGTGGAAAAATATTATACACTCCCTTTACTATTTTAAAAATCTGCTAAAATAGTTATCAATGAGAACATTTCGATATCATTTATGGTCTTTTGAGATGTAAGATTCTGTTTATAAAAGCATTTCTCTATTACACTATACTGAGCTATTTTATTCAAAACCTATTAAGTTGAACTTTGTGATTTCTTCCTTTGTCATATAGTTTCCCTTTTGCACTCTTAATATAGCTCTCTTTCACACTGTTCCAGTAATTGTAAGTATTATTAAATCACAAATATGAACCAGTAGATTCCCTTTTTGTAATTTATGATGTTTGCTCAGCAAAGGAAAACTATCTTTTCAATGACCACCATGAGCCTGAGGACTTTGAGATCTTGGAGGCCAACTTGGATAGTCATGAGGTTGAACGACTTAGGAGAGGCTGCACACTAGGAGCTTCATCATCAGGACTTACAGCTCTATTTGTAGTAGTAAGAGTTTGGCTACCTTTGTATCTAGTTTATAGGTTGACTTTGTACAGACTATATTCTAATTGAAATTTTGTCAACTGTAACCATCTAAGTATTATTTATGCACTATAAAGTACGCTTTGTGCAACGCAAAGCAATCAGTGATGAATATAAACAACAAAATCCTATTTTCTACAATTCATGGGTTAAACTCTCTATTTCATTTGCTCTGTATATCTCTAAGTCTATGCTATAAAAATGCCCTTTAAATTTAAAGAAAAAAAGTTGTCTTTTTTCTACAATTTTAAGTTTATCTTAAATCTGATTTATTGTCAACTTTTTCTCCATTTCTTTTTAAAACCTTGTACTTTTGTTTTGCTGATTTTCCCCAAATGATTTTTTCTGCTATGGATCTTCATGAAACATTTCACTTTGTCTCTTCATTTCCAAGACAAGACAAAGCATCCCATTTTGTTTCTTCATTTCCTAAGGAAGACGAAATGTCCCGCAGTGTCTCTTCATATATCAAGGCAAGGGGACCTTTTATTTTGCATGGTTAGGACATATTTGAAGACATGAAGAGGGATAATTAGAGGATTGGACACATGTTTGAGTGTTGAAATGACTCAGAGAAAAAGAATTTCAGCTTAAAAGGAAAAGTAGAAGACCTGACAGCTAAGAAGAACCATTAGGAGCTGTATCTCTTATCTATGTACTTGTTTGTTTTTAGTAACAATAATCAGATGAACAAATATTTGCTGGTACCAACTGGATTTTCCTCATCTTAGGGTTTTCTAGGAGAAAAGCCTTGTGTTGTGTTTCAGAACTTTATCTGTTTCTAATTATTATCTCCAGTTCTAAACAGACTTTCAGTACTCTAATTAACTGTCACTTCAACTTTTCAAGTAGGACAGTAACATAATAGTGTGAATTGTTAATTTTTACAGTAAAATAGAGAAATTATGGATCACAAACGGACTAAAAATAAAATAAGAAAATTCTATTTAGGATAGATGCCAAACAACATAATGCATCTGCTTACTCATTGCTTCAACAGTAGTCGGATCATTATCCGCATAGCATTCCAATTCTTCCTGAAGGTTTATCATCAGAAACCACATCATTCCAATCATTACAGTGGCCTGCTTCCAGAAACAACCTTTCAAATGCACTTTGAACCAAAAAAAAAAAAACTTTCCCACTGTAAGATTTACCTTTAGTTTTCTGTGCTCTGTTTCAATCTTTTTGAGGTCATTCAAAGCAGCCTCTCTCTCAACCTGGAAAAAGTATGTCGAAATGAAAAATAGCAATTTAAAATGTTTTCTAGAATTGCCTTCTCTTTTCACAACTGATTAATGTGTTCGTGTGGAATTAAACTGTACATACAGAATCTTCCCTGCCCTTCTGTAAAGATTCTCTTTGCAAAGCCAACTCAACCCGTCTTTTCTTAGCACTTTCCAAATCAGCTTCCAGTTTAGAACGTGTTTGCCTCAGCTGTTACATTTTTAAAGAAATAAAAAGAAGTAGAAGATATCAATTTCGACTGTCTCAAATTGTTTGAAATCAAATGAATTTCAGTTCCTTTCAGATTTTCTTTACCAGATTGCCAGCACAGCTCGGAAGGCTCCAAAAAAACACCTGTCAAAGCAAAACAAACAAAAAATTAAAAAATGACAGAGAAATAGCATCAGCATCTGCAGATGACAAAAACAATAAAACAATAATGAATTTCAAAGTATCAAATTGTTTATTTGTGATGAAAGCATAAATGTTTATCATTGTTTTTCCTATGGTGACTATTATACCCCCTTATTGGTGGTTCCTAAATTAAATGGTAAACTACTCGCACTTAGTTTTACTTAGGATATGATTTGATTGTTAGTACTTTATGCTTATTCCCTAAAAACCCCTTACATCAAATTACAATGTATCATGATGTTATCATCTCCTCATGCCACTCCCAAATGAAAAAATAAAAACTTAAATGTTTAGTCTGTCATCACCCCATCTTCTGTACAGGCAATCTTTAGTGTGCCCATTTTCTGATCAGGCATTCAGACAGAAAATAATTTAATTAATTAAATTAAGTTGTTTAAATTAATAGTCCGGGATGATATATATTTAATTAATTATAATTCTAAGTTGAAAATTTTAATTGATCTTACTTGGTGTCAAGATAAAATAAATATTATAAACACACTTCAAAAGGAAAAACAAAGTCATATTAAAAGTTATTTTACAATTATTTTCTGGAAGCTTATTATTTAGAAAGTGAATTTAAATTATACCTTTTTGGGAAGCTCTTGTGAAGAGCATAAAAGGAGGATGGGGAGGATTCATTTGGCATTATGAATATCGTTTATTTTCTCTTTGGAGATTTGTGCCACTGGCCAGATTTCTCACCAAAAAAGTTGTGGTTGGTAATTTTCACCTACGTTACCGGATTCGTCCAGAAAACCCGAAATTCGAAATTCGATTCGTTCCAAAATTCGGGTTTGATTCGTTCCAAATTCGGGCTCGATTCGAATTCGTCTCAAATTCGATATTTGACTATGTAATTTGTTCCAAATTCATCATTACGGACCCTAGACGAATTTGTAGGTGTTTAAAACGAATTTGCAAAACAGCAGGTAGACCCGGAATGAATTTCAACACTTTTTCACGAATTTAGGTCGAATTTGCGGGATTTTCCAATTAGTTTGACTTTCAACGCTTTTTTTTATTGGTTTTTAATTTATTTGTTTCGCCTTACACCCTAAAGCGTCGTGTTTTTTTGGGTATGCAGCGTTTTAGACTTTTGCTGAAACGTTATTGTATGCAACCGCGTTTTTGTATGCAGCTGCGTTTTTTACTAGGAAGACGTCTTTCCTCACTAGAGCGGACTATGGGTAGACGGAATGCTACGTTTTTGCCTTTGGGTGGACTGTGATTCGTGAATGCTATGTTTTTAGGCTTCGAACTGTGGGTGGACTGTGAAACTGAATGCTACGTTTTTTGCCTTTGGGTGGACTGTGATAAGTGAATGCTACGTTTTTGCCTTTGGACTGTGAATGCTACTGTAGACTCAGAGAGGTATATGTAATACAAATGATTCAATGAACTATGACATTTTGTGCTATGTGCCTCAAATTCTTATTTAAAATTAATTCAAATTCAGAGAGGTGACTATTTTTAGTTTTATATTAATATTTTTTTCAATTTTGTTTTGTTTGTAAATTGTTGTTTGTAGATTCATCATTCAGACTCAAAGATTGGTTGCAAGTGCTTCTAGCACCGATAACTCCCGCTTCAAAATAGACAGATGCTCTCCGCTATGGAAATATGTGGAAATGGTTAACCAATTGCCAGGTGGAGGAGGTTATTTGTGGATATGCAGTCATTGCAAAGAGGAATTTAATAGCTCTTACAGTAGAGTGAAAGCACATTTGTGCTTTATTCCTCAACAGGGCATTAAATTTTGTACAGGGAAACCAAGAGTTAATGCGGTAATACCTAAAACCTTTCTTCCAAACCACATTGTGAACAAATATATTCAAGAGCAAAAACAAGCAGACGAAGAATCTAGGAGGGCAAGTTCTCATCCTTTGCAAAATGCTAGGAAAAAAGCAAAAACAACATCTATGTCTTCAACTTCCACTCTCAATGAACCACCCGTTGAGGGCCATCCATTCTTGCGTGCTCCTCAAGAACCAATTGCAAAGAAGAGAGCAATGGGGCCCCTAGAATTATCATTTCAAAATGAAGCTAGAGACATTGCCGAGGAAGCCATAGCGAGATGCGTCTATGCATGTGGATTGGCATTTAATGTTGTTCGCTCACCATAGTGGCAACAAATGGTGAGATCAATTAATGAGGCTCCAAAGGGGTTCAAGGGCCCAAGTTATGCGAAGGTGCGCACCACTTTATTGGGCAAAGAGGTGCTTAATGTAGAGGCTTCCATGAAGCCCATCAAGGATTCATGGATTGAAACAAGTGTGACCATAGTATCCAATGGATGGAAAGATGCGAGAAATTGTCCTTTGGTTAATGTTATTGTAGTGTCCACAAGAGGTGCAATGTTTCTAAGAGCTGTGGATTGTGAAGGAGAGGTGAAGGACGGTCCTTTTATTGCAAACATTCTCATCCAAGCCATTGAGCAAGTTGGCCCTCAAAATGTTGTTCAGGTAATAATCGACAATGCCAAGAATTGTAGGGCTGTCGGCTTATTGGTTGAGGACCGCTTCGAACACATTTTTTGGACACCTTGTGTTGTGCACTCACTCAACCTAATGCTGCAAAAAATTGGCACTAAGATTGAGTGGATTAAAAAAATGTATGCAGAGGCACAGGAGATCCAAATGTTTGTCACGAATCACCATATGACACAAGCCATATTTAGACAATTCTCGAAATTAAAGCTCTTGAAGGTAAGTTCAATTGTTTAAAATTTAAACATGTTCATTGTTTCAGAATTCTATTCACTTTAGTTTAGTAAACTTTCTATCTTGATTTTAATTTAAATTTGTTATTGTTTGAAATAGGTTGCCGAGACCCGCTTTGCCTCCAACACTATTGTTTTGAGACGCCTTGTCAAGGTTAAAGAGGCATTGTCTAGAATGGTAATCAGTGCTAATTGGAGCATATGGAGGCAATCTAATAGTG
>MU227389.1:2157726-2195358 GCA_018584345.1 Thuja plicata | reverse complement strand
ATCTGAGAGGAACTGGAGCACATACTCCTTCATCCACTCAATAAAACGCAACCGACTAAACTCCAAGAAGGCAGATAACTTGGTCTTTGTGCATTCAAACTTGAGGCTTACAACACACAAAGACAATTCTTACAAAACAGGGGAGGCGCAGCATTGGGATGTTGAACCAGAGTCTGCAGAGTTGGAAGCTCACTTTGATGCACTTGCAATAGATGATGGTGATTGCGAGCAACATAGTGATGTTGAGGCAGATCCTGAGGCTGAGCCAGAGGCTGCTAGTACTGATGCTAGTGGCACTGTCTGTGCTTCTAATCTGCAACAGCATATTGATGATGATTTGTTTGATGATTTTTGATGATATTTTGATCACTGATGATTGAAAGTGATTATTAATGTGGGCATTATTGTTTTTGAACCGAAACATTGATATGGTGGTGTATTTTGGCATTTTGTTATGTCATTTGAACTAAAACGACAATATATGTGGTGGTCTATTTTGCTATGTTGCTTTATTATTGAGCCTTGGCATAGTAATGTATGAACTTATTTGTTGCTGCATATGTTTATATATATATATATATATATATATATATATATATATAAATCTTTACGGAAGAACCCAAAACGAATCGAACCCAGCCCAAAAAAAATTTGGACGAATTTCAAACCCGCATCCCAACCCGAATCCGAACCGGCAACTTAGATTTTCACCTATTAAAAAAAAGTGTAAATGTTTACTTTCAACAAGATCATTTGTTTTGTTATATAAACAATACTCTTTCATTATCTTTAAGAATTTTAGTTAAATAATCTTTACAATTATTTAGTGAATTAACACTAAGGTATTATTATGAAAATTAATATCTAAATTGTAATTACACCAAAGGCGTTCCCTATCTAAAGTGAAGGGGCTAACTTTGGACATTAACGGTGCAGATTGTTTTACAGGGGATATAAGATGATGAAAGCAATCCAGACCATTGAATATTCACTATTTTTCATTTACTGATTTGTTGGTTTTCATGTTCATTTGCATTGCAATAATTTTTGAATAGGGACATTCTTCTTGCTTTGATTGCCGATGTGGGAGAAATTTTGCAGCTAGAGATTACTAAAGTTTTTGCATTTTTAATCGTGAAGCACCGCTGATTGCTTCTGCCATAGGCCGAATTCAGTATCAAGGCAGAATATCTTTTTCAAGGCTGAGATTTTGTTGCCCCAGTTGAACAGGGCAATCCAAGCCAAACCAACTGCATGTTCCAAGACTCTCATTTCAAAACATGGAGGGAGAATGATAGCATCTGGGTTTCGACATGCATTACTCTCTGACCTCCTTTGCAAACCTATGCAACCATTACAACATGCATTTCACACTAAATTATTATCCTGATCTTTGGAAGGTTAAAGAAGCATTTTTTTTAATATAATTTTATGTATAAATAACTGGTGTAGCCAATGAAAAATAGCAAGGTCTATAGAAGAGGAATGTAGTATGTGTTCCAATTTTTAGGGTAATCAGTTATCACGTGTGAGGCCCACGCCAAAGGGAGTTAGTATTTGAGTTCTAACCAATTTGAGGGGTTATTCATTCATCAATTACAATAGATTGTAGGTATAAAATTAGGATTGTGTTCCCTTTTCATTTAGAAGCGTATGATATTTTTATGAATTTTTAAATGATGAATGGTATTGTAGATTTTTATATTATACACATAAATATATGCTATAATGTTTATGTAAAAAGTAGGAAGAAAGAAATCAAATTTACAACTTTAAGTTATGAGCAAAAATAATAAGTGGTCAATTGATTGATTCATCAAGGATTTATCACTAAGATATGGGAATCCTTATCAAGAGGAATATTTTTGCCATAGAAATGAGACTCAGACTCGGCAAGTCTGACCCGACTTGGAACTTGGCAAAAAATCAGCAAAAATCGGCAGGGCACAGTAAAATACCAATTTCTAGTGAGTCTTGCCTAGAGCAAGTTCTTGGAGAGTCCCAGGCCCCTGGGACTTGGCTAAGGTCACTCAGCTAGGGTCTCGCTGAAGAGCCCTAGAGAGTCCTAGTGTTAATGTTGGTAGCTTCAGTCAGATTATACTAACTGATGATGTCAAATGCTTAATTGGCCTATCGGCCTTAAGCATTTGATATCTATTCCTCATTAGATAAGTCTATGGTTATACATACAATAATATATTATTACATCATAGTATAATATTATGTGTGATGATATCATCATTTTCAGAATACTCTAAGTATCATTATAATTTTTGTAATAGTTATCATTATTGATAACTATGATAGTCATTATTGGTAACTATCATAGTTATCATTAATGATGACTAATGCCACTTAAGTAATATTCATAGTTGATATTGTTATCAACTTTAATGTTTGATAAAGTTGATACCAATATCAACTTGATATTAAAATGATATTGCTAAAGTCGATTACGGTATCGACTATTTATGATGATATATGTATAACAATCAGAGTTGATATTGTTATCAACTTTAATGATTAATAAAGTTGATAACAATATCAAACTGATATTGTTAATGTTTTGATATTGATCAAATTACAAATGATAGTATTGAAGTCAATTATGGTATCGACAAATTCTCATTGATAATGCAAGTCGATTATGGTATCAACTATTCTCAATAATGATGAATGCATTGAAGTCAATTATATCGACCATCCTCATCAGCGATATTTTATGTATTACCTACGATTAATAGTGACTGTTCCAAACACTGATGGTATTATTCTTTGTACCGATTATGGTATCCGTAACCATGAGTGTCGATAACAATGTAAACGAAGTCGATAACAAATTCGGTTTGTATTTTGGTTAATTGAAAGATCTCAAGAAGAGACATAAATAGTCTCAAAAAGAGGTATGTCTCTCCGTGAGACCTCATGAATATATATTTATATGATATCAATATCAATATATGAATCATTCAATGAAAAGTACAATCAGTTATGTTTACATATCGGTGAATCTTCAGCAACAATAATATATATATATATATATATATATAGTAAATTGAAGATCAATATTATTGAGATAATATTCTAAGTGAGAAGTTATCTATAAGATCAACTTTGACTAGATAACATTCTAGAGAGAATTTATCTATTATATATATATCAAAATTTTAAAAGATTACATTCTCAAATCTGATCAAACAATAACATGGTATCAGAGCTAGTCTAAGGAAGATCCGATCAGATTTGAATCAAAAGACAACCTAGCTCTCATTTATATCATTTTTATACTAAGATTAAAATGACAAATAGAGTCAGATTTGAAGATCGTCTTGAAGGAGCCTCAAATTTTGTTTCATGGAAGTTTAGAATTATGCTCACTCTTAGGGAACATGAATTGGGCACATTTGTAGAAAATGAAAAAGAGATGCCTGAATATGAAAGAGATAAAAGCCAATGGATAAAGAATAACAATAAAGCCATGAAACTATTGGTAGATGCAGTTAAAGACCATATAGTTCCCATTATCTTCAAATTGGACACTGCATACAAAATGTTTTCAACATTAGAAAATATGTATGAGAGTAATAACACTAGCAGGGCATTAACACTTAAGCAAAATCTTCATCATATAAAGATTAATAAAGGAGAAACCATTTCATCATATTTTATGAGGATTATTGAACTAAGGGACCAGCTTGCCACCATTGGGCAAACGATTAATAGCAAGGAGCTATCCATGTTGGTCTTGAATGGACTACCAACTTCATAGGAAGCATTCATTCGAGGAATCAGTGCTCGTCCAAAATTCCCTAAATTTGATCGATTGAAGATTGACTGCATTTAAGAGGAATCCAGACTAATTACCAGGGGTATTGGTCAAATCTCCACAAATGAAGACATTCATGTGCTAAATACAAATTCCCATAAGGAAAAAGGGGGAACTTCAAGAGGAAGAATGACAAAGAAACTAATGACAAAAGATCATTTAAGAAAAGGAAAGATATATCCAAGTTACAATGCTTCAAATGTGACCAATTTGGACACTATGCCTTGAAGTGCCCAGACAGACCAAAACCTCAAGCCTCTATGGCTGAAGCTGGTAAGATAAAGCTAGAAAGCAATACCGAGAAACTACTATTTTAAAATTTCAAAAATAAAAATGTATCTCTACGTTAAGTAGAGGATATTACCTTTGTAAATAATTTCTCTGGGGAATCTTAGATATACTTTAGTCAGAAGAATTTCCCATGAATCTCAAGAATTAAAATAAAGATTCTTAGTACAAAATAAACTCTTTGTACAAAGAGGGAATTCATAAAATAATAATAATAAAAAAGGTGGGAGAAAGAAGGGGAAAGAGGTCATCTAAAGGTCCATAGGATCTATATACCTAAACAAACCCATAATGAACTATGCAAAATGTTACTTCAGAAAATCCAAAAGCATTCATGAGTCAGAAAATCCTAAAATCGAAGGGGATCATATCCCTGAGATTTAGAGGGAAAATCTTGAAGATGAATGTTAGTTTGAATCTATAAATCCTGAAGATGAACCTAAAGACTCTAACAAAAGGAGGTCACTTTGAGCTAGAAAGATGATTCAAGGAACAGAGAAATATGTTGCACCAGAAGGAATCATCAGAGAAAGCGAAAGACCACTCAAGTACTCTAGTTATGTTGCCTTAATGAGTGAGATTATTAACTCAGAACCTTCCAGTGTTGAAGAAGCTACCAAATGTCAAGGTTAGAAAGATGCTATGATAGAAGAGTATCAGTTCATTGTTAAGAATGATGTATGCGATATTGTGCTCAGACCAAAAGACAAGTCAGTAGTATCTTCAAAATGGTCTTTCAAATTTTAAGCATGCTGCAGACAGTAGCATTGAAAAGTATAAAGCTCGATTTGTGGCCAGAGGATTCTCCCGAAAGGAAGGTATTGATTATGAAGAAACATTTGCCCCTATTGCTAGATATAATTTTGTTAGAGCTATTATTGTCATTGTTGCATCCAAAGGATGGAAGATTCACTAGATGGATGTGAAGACTGCCTTTCTAAATGGCATAATAGAAGTATACCTAGAACAACCTGAAGGGTTCGTTATACATAACAACAAATTCACATGTGTACAAATTGAAGAAGGCATTGTATGGACTTAAGCAGGTTCCCTGAGCCTGGTATGAAAGGATAAACAAATACCTTCTGGGCTTAAATTTCTCCAAGAATGATGCAGATCCAAATTTATACTGAAAGGAAATTAATGGTAAGATGTTGATTCTTGTCCTTTATGTTGATGATTTATTAATCACAAGGGAAGATCACCTAATTACCAAATGTAAGGAAGATCTTGCATCAGAATTTGACATAAAGGATTTAGGACCTTTAAATTATTTCTTGGGTTTAGAAGTATGGCAACAAGCTGATGGCATTATTCTAAATCAAGGAAAGTACACTATAGACCTTCTAAAGAGGTTTGGAATGATGGAGCGCAAGCCCATGTCAACACCCATGGAAACTAATTTGCACAAGTTGAAGGCAGATGCAACATACTCAGAAAATGCAAATCCCACATTATACAAGCAGATAATTGGATCACAAATGTATTTGGTTAACACAAGACCAGACATTTGTTAATTTACGTGTGAGCCAAAGCAGATACATCTAGTTGCAGCAGAGCATATTCTGAGGTACCTTTGAGGCACAATCAGGTATGGTCTCAAATACACCAATGAAGACCTAAATCTTCATGGATACACTAATTCAGATTGGGCTGGTTGTGTGATAGACAAAAAGAGCACATCAGGGTGTTGCTTCAGTTTGGGATTAGCTATGATCTCCTAGATTAATAGAAAACAATCTTCAATTGCACAGAGTTCTACCGAATCCAAGTATATTGCAGCATCTATGAGAACAAAAGAAGCAGTATGGCTACGTAAACTTCTAGTGGGATTGTTTGGTAAACCTATGGAACCTACTATCTTACATTGTGACAACCAGAGTGCATAAAACTCTCAGTGAATCCAGTATTCCATGACAGGTCGAAACACATTGAGATTCCTTATCATTATGTTAGAGATATGGTAGAAAGAAATGTGATTTGATTGGAATATGTAAGTACAGATGAATAGACTGCAGAAATTCTCACCGAACCACTAGCTAAGACAAAAGTTGCACACTTTCGGGATAAACTTGGTATGATTGAGATGTAACTTAATTTTGAGATTAAGTTTGACTCATTTGTACTTGTAATCAAAGATGTTTAATGTGTAAACTCTTTTTGTCATGTGTGTTTTCATGACTTTATGGGCCCTGTGATCATCATTGAAAAGTGACAACTTTTAATGATGAAACACTTGTATTTTGAGTAATATTGTAAAGTGATGACTTTGCAATGAGTAACTCTACCATCATGATGGATATCATGAGACTTGATATCCATGGACTTGTCATGATGACCTATATCTCATTAGACATTATGGTAGATATCATGAGACTTGATATCTATGGATAAGCTATAATATTTAAATTTATCATGGTGGATATTATATGGTTAATAATGGTTATGCCATGATTTGATATCTCTATGATAGGCATCATGTGGGATGATGCCAGTGCACATACCATATAGATACATATTTGAGAGTATTAGTGAATAAGCATATTTGTGGATATGCTCCCTCTCTTAAATAAGTTGATATTTTTACAGATCTATTGAAGAATAGAATTAATCTTCCCTAGCTGAGAGGGAGTGTTAATATTGGTAGCTTCAGTCAGATTATTCTAACCGATGATGTCAAATGCTTAATTGGCCTATCGACCTTAAGCATTCGATATCTATTCTTCATTAGATAAGTATATAGTTATACATACAATATTATATTATTACATCACAGTATAATATTATATGTGTGATGATATCATCATTTTCAGAATACTCTAAGTATCATTATAATTTTTGTAATAGTTATCATTATTGATAACTATGATAGTCATCATTGGCAACTATCATAGTTATCATTAATGATGACCAATGCTACTTAAGTAATATTCATAGTTGATATTGTTATCAACTTTAATGTTTGATAAAGTTGATACCAATATCAATTTGATATTAAATGATATTGCTGAAGTCGATTATGGTATCGACTATTTATGATGATATATGTATAACAAGCATAGTTGATATTGTTATCAACTTTAATGATTAATAAAGTTGATAACTATATCAATCTGATATAGTTAATGTTTTGATACTGATCAAATTACAAAGGATACTATTGAAGTTGATTATGGTATAGACAAATTCTCATTGATAATGCAAGTCCGTAATGGTATCAACTATTCTCAATAATGATGAATGCATTGAAGTCAATTATATCGATCATCCGCATCAGCGATATTGTATGTATTACCTGTGATTAATAGTGACTGTTCCAAACAGCGATGGTATTATTCTTTGTACCGATTATGATATCGGTAACCATGATTGCCGATAACAATGTAAACAAAGTCGCTAACAAATTCGGTTTGTATTTTGGTTAATTGAAAGATCTCACGAAGAGGTACGTCTCTCCGTGAGACCTCATGAATATATATTTATATGATATCAATTTCAATATATGAATCATTCAATGAAAAGTACAATCAGTTCTGTTTACATATCCGTGAATCTTCAGCAGCAATAATATATATATTGAATATATATATATATATCAATTGAAGATCAATATTATTGAGATAATATTCTAAGTGAGAAGTTATCTATAAGATCAACTTTGATTAGATAACATTTTAGAGAGAATTTATCTATTATATATATATCAAAATTTTAAAAGATAACATTCTCAAATCTGATCAAACAATAACACCTGGAACTATGATTTTTGCATACATATCTCTTTGACAGTAGCAATAATTCCCTTTTCTTCCAATGAATTTTTTTATTTTCTTCTATTTTTTTCAGCAAGCTATAAAAATCTTCACCTTAGAAAGTCTCGTCTTGCATACTATCATCTTGTAGTAATACAATGAATGTCTTAATCATCTTTATAGAGGCTGTATAAGCAAGTGGGTTGACGCTTGGTCTAGTGACAACTCTTAGGGCCAGGCCTACATTAGATACTACAATTAGGATTCTTAATTTGTTTGTTTTTGGTTGTGTCCAATCTTGTTAAGGATACCTCTAGGAACACCCTCCTAGGTTCAGCTATGCCCAAAGTGAAAGATAAATTATACACAATCACCCACACTTTGTTGATGAGCTGATCAATCCGTCTTCAAAATGGCAATTCCTCTAGGAATGTGAGCAGCGATTTTGGTACCCAACACTAGTGCCAAAAAAATCAGGCAATATCTACACCCTAGCTTATTTGATCTTTCCCAACATCAAGTAGCTCTAGAATATTTAATCTACTAATGTAATCCTCAAATAGAAAGAATAGTTGGAAAGAGTTCAATTGGAAAAGAACATTTTATCAAAATATTAGGATTTTTTAGACCAACCTCATTATCACAAGGATTAAGCATACAACTTAAGAATACCTATAGGAACACTCTACTAGCTCCCGTTGAGCCCAAAGTAAAAGAGAGATCATCAACTCTCAACAATTGGCCTTTAATCAGTGATATTTTGTTGATGAGCTGATCAATCCTCTTCAAACGTCAATTCCTTTGCTTGCAGTGGATTGATTCCTCTAGGAATGAGATCAGCAATTTTGGCACCCAACACCTGTGCTGAAAAAGCCATGCATTATCTACAACCCAATTTATTTGATCTTTCCCAAGATCAAGTGGCTCTAGAATATTTAATCCACCAAAATAATCCTCAAACAGAAAGAAGAGTTGGAAAGAGTTCAATTGAAAAAGAACATATCATTAAACTATTGAGATTTTTTAGACCAAACTCATTATCATAAGGATTAGGTATACAGCTCAAGAAAAGTCTACTTTCTTTATAATATTGCATAGATCATAATTTATTACTATGCTCCATGGGGATGTGTCACCTGCTCCTGCAAGGGATTTTCCTACAGCGGATGTTTCTGGGACGTGGGACATCCTAGAAACGCCCCTCCTGTCCCCCTTCTTTGTAAAAATTGGAAAGGTTTCTAAAAAGACGATGCAGGGGATGACTAGCTGTCCCCTACAACCTACCACAAAATGAGACTTTTTTATAAAAACGAACACAATTATAAATGAAAAAAGGGGCACACTGGCCCACAAGGACCCCACCACCCCTTTAAACAAAACCTAAGCCTAATGCATCCATCAAAACAACAAAAAAGAAAAAAAATCAATCATTTTAACATTTAAGAGAAGAGCAATAGGTGGTCAAGGAGAGCACAAAAGATCAAAGGGGAGACTAGGGCGTCCAATCCACTACATTAGAGTTGAGATCTGAATCTTACATTTGTTTTTACAACTTGTTTTACATTTTTTCTAGTTTATTTCAAGTTTTGCAACACATAAGGAGGGTGTGAGCCAAGCAAGCCGGAGGCAAGAAGTGTGAAACAACAATCCTTGATAATGATTGGTGGTCCATATTGAGGCAAAAAAATGCTAATTTTATTATTTAGTTTTTAAAATGTTAATTTAATATATGTTTCTAACTTGTGAAACATGTCCATTACTTTTTATAATTTTAATATTTGTAACTTGTTTACACTTGCAGATATGTTTGCTCCTTCATTGAGTTTATTGTGTGAGTGATTAGATATGTTGATACTCACTCTCCTAACCTTGGAGAGATTTATGAGACTTTGATAACATGCTTGGACAAGTCAAGCAAGCAATTCATTGAAGGGACCCTACTTTGGGATTTTATGACGATCATCTTAGCCCCATTATGATGCAACAGTGGAACATTATGAACACCACGCTTTATATGACAGCCTATTCTCTCAATCCCAAATGGTAAGCAACGAGACATGGGAGAGTGCCTCCATCTCATGATGAAGAGGTGAAAGAAGGCTTAATTAAGGCCCTTGAAAAAAATTATACTGAAAAGGAATCTGCTTTACTTTGCACACAATGGCTTGCATTTGCCAATCTCCATAGTCCAACCTTCAGCAGAGAACAATTGAGGTCAAATAGAGCTACACTAGCTTAGACCAACCCTATTGGATAGTGGACGTGGCATGGCAATACACCCTAGTTGAGAGTACTTGTCGTTCGTCTCCTTTCACAGGTTGCCAATTCCTCTACTACATAGAGGAATTGGTCCTATAGTTTCATCTAATCAATCAAGAGGAACAACCTTACCTCTAGACAGTCAGAAAAGTTGGTGGCAGTACACAATGCTTTGCAACTACAAGATTACCAAACTCCTAGGTATTATCAGAGTCCAATCTTACATTAGAATGCTAATCCCAAAGATGCTATACAAATCAACGAGGAGACACATGAGGGATTGGTTGGATGTCCTCATTTTCAAGTTCCCTAACAGTGCAATAGTCGTTGACTTAGTGGGCTTATGACAACACATTCAAAGGGGGTAATATGATATTACGAGTGAGCTTAGCTAGTCTAGAGCAGTCACATGATGCTTTCAGATATTATTTTCGTCTTCCAATTTGGGCTCCAAGACTCTTGGAGGGAGCATCTATTTCTAATAAGTAACCCAAACAAGCACGTTTATCATCTTTAATCATTGGAATGACTCCTATGCAGTCAAATTTCAATTTTGATGCTTTCTAACCATTTCCACTAATTCGGTGTAATATTAAGCTATATTTAATTATTTTCACTAAGGTTATATTTTAAAAAAAATATTTATCGGCCACATTAGTGTTATGGCTTGTTGGAAAGAGAATCGAAAGATTTAAACGATGCGATGCTTAAAGTCACTTTAAATGCAGGAAATGCTACAAAAGTAAATTATATCACTTTTCAGAGTTGAAGGCTTAATAAATTAATAAGGTAATTTTAAAAGGGAGCTTTTGGAAAGTTCCTAGAAAGCTTATAAAAGAGAGAATTGAGAGCTCATTTGGTACATTGGATTTGGATACTTGGTATTGTCCTGGTATGTTGGAGGAGTTGATTCTTCCTTAGGTTTGTGAGGACAAAATCTTTTGCAGGCAACATCTTCTACGTAAATGAAAGACCCAATCTGGAGGATTTCTTGGTGGTTCCATACAGAGATCACAATTGGCCTTTTTGTAGAGTTAACATTCAGTTTTTGATGAAGATTATTGCATATTAGATTTGTAGAGGCTGGTTGAGGAGAGTTTTTGTATTGTTTGCAGTCTTTGTTGAGCACTTGAAGAGGCCATATCATTCATATTGCTAGCCATACAGCCCAAAGAGTGGCATGAGCTTTGAGGAAGTTGGTGGCTAAAGTTTGAGCAGGGTTTTATTTCTTTTTTGAGGCATTTAGCGCATGCACTATCATTCTTATTCATTTCATGACTTTTGGAGAAGCTATTGAGAAGTGGCGTCCAAACTACAAATAGCAATGGCAGATTTTAATACCACTTCAATGCATTTCATTGCTACATTTCCTGGGTATGTTTGGAATAAGTTTGTAATGCTACTTTACGAACTAGGTTGTCCATATTTTTCAGAAAAAAAAATATTTTCAGATCACAAATAGAATCTGGAATTTTTAGCTTGTGGGTTTCCTGAATATTGCGATTTGCTGAGTTGTTTAATTGCTGCAAGTATTTGTATTATCTGCACAATACATTGTTCTATAAATCAATCGCAAACGCATTTCAAAAGAAAAAACGAAGACAGAACAGGGCAGCGTACTACAGTAGTATCAGAGCAATGTATCCTGCCATCTTGAAGGGTCTAGTAAGAAGATAAAGACTTTTGAAGAGGAGCTACTAGAAGGGCTGAAAAAATTGAAGCAAACTTATCAAAGACAAAATGAGAGTTGTCAAAATTATAGAGAGAGTTGAGAAAATTTAAAGTACTTGAATGAGCATCCTAGGTGGTTAAGATTGATCTTTAAAATGAAAGTAGTAGTAAATCAAAAAAATTCTTCTAGTGCAAGAAACAATTAGAAACAAGAAAATGCAAAGAGGTTCATAGCAGATCATTTGAATGGAGATAGTGCCTTGAGTGACAGTTTTAGAAAGACTCTTTGGACATGCATGCAGTTACTGTTGATGAGTTTATGCATGAAGAGGAAGACAAAACAGCAGTCTTGGGTTTGAGTTCAGATATTTCCATTGATGATGGTCCGGATAGATAATGGTTGGATGAACATACACAACCTTTGGAGAGGAGTGTTTATGATGACGTGAGTGCTAGTGAGTTTGGGAGTAACTCTCTCATAAAGGCAACCACTCATGACGAGTACAAAGAGCACTTTATTTTTTAACAAAGCAATCAGCCTTTTGACATGTTGGCTAAATATTTTGCAAGTCACTAAGACTACAACTTGCAAAATGTGTATTTTAGGCAGCAGTGTGTGAGATTACTCTCTCCTCTCAGCAATAGGGGAGGCTCCCTTCTTACCGCAAGTGGCTTCAAGTAGAACTGAACTCTAATACATACAGTTCCCCTTGCAACAGTAATACCGGTGGGTCAGAGATTGACTTAAGAACAATCGATTGAGACAACAGTGAATTTATCTAAAGATGTAGTGATACAAGAGCTCAAAGTCTCTTGTCCTCACTACAAATAAGTACTCTATGTATCTAAGTTCCAATACTGAAGCCCAAAGTCTTCAGTCCTTGGAGTATTACAGCCACTATTTTCTATAGTAATCATAATTCTCTGAAGCTCAAAGTCTTCAGACAACTTGAATTAAAGCGTTCAAATGATACATGCAAGATAACTATTAATTTTGAGAAAGGATTAACCAATGCGACATAAGAACACACTCGTTAATTTTCAAAACCAACAACACAAAGTTTGCCAATTCTTGTTCCTTTATTCAAATGCTCAACTTTGCACAATGAAACTCAAAGTTTTCAGAATACAAGAGAATTGCCTATAGGTTTCTTGCACACAACAAAAGATGAATATATACAATGAATCCCCCCTCCTTATATAGGAAAAGAGGAGAGAGAGAAGTGGAGAAGAAATGGGAAACCCTTAACCACTTTGACTTATTCTATGCTTATCTCTAACTAACTAACTTTGACTTATTCAATGCTGAAGGACCTAATGTCCTTGCAGCATGATTACATGAGACTACTTTGCACGTGATACTATCACATGCAATTACATATTTCTGTGTAATCTGTCAAAGATTCTAAACTTTTACAAAATGCATAATGAAAGACACTAAGTGTCTGACAAGACACGACATCTATTTGCATCATCCTTTTTTGGTCTTCATGCTGCTACAAGATGCCCGATGATTGATGTGTTCTGGTTTGGTGAAAGCATCTCGAACCAGAACATGAGTCTGCATATCGCTCTGCATCATAATGGTGATCACTGAGAGGCATCTTTGTGTCTTTCTGTTTCAGTTTTGAAAGCATTCTATGCCTGGAATCATTTCACACTTTCCACCTCCCTTTCTGGCTCCATCGTGTGGTTGCTCTTGCTTCATCTACTCCTACAACCGTGGAATTTGTAATCTAGTCTTTGAAACTTAATCACAAGTTGGGAAGAACACCATATGCCGAATTGTGAAGAACCAAGTTTGAGGAAGATCACTTCTTTCATTTGCAACAGTATGGGGAGTACTTTGCTTCTTACAACACAAACCTTCATTTATTTGAGGTCATAAAAGGACACAAGAAGGTGGGCTTTTTTGACGGGTTTGCATATTGGACATTATGAAAGAGGTGGGTTTTTCAATCCATAACGCATATTGGGAAGAACTTAGTATTTTGGAGGCATTGCACGCATGCGGACAGCAAGTTCAGAATTTGATAAAATGAATACATGGAAGCATTCATGCATGAGTAAATATTCAATATGCGAGGTGGGGTTTTTGGAATCATTTGCAGCTCATGAATGGACATGCTACGTGCATGGTGGGCTTTTTGGAAGCAAATGCATATGAAGATGAAAGTGAAAAGTGGGCTTTTGGCTACTTTTTATATTGGAAATCTCACACTTGTCTTTTCATCATTGAGAATATGAAAAGGTGGGTTTTTTATTGCATCTTGCATATGGGCAGCACCTTGCATCTTTTCATGCATTTTGGAAAGTCACCATCGAGAACGGGGTTTTTAATCCCGACTGCATATGAGGAAAAATGACCTCCTCATGTGCAACTTAGAAGAAAATGGAAGAAGAAGATGGAAATGGAAAGACAAGAAGAACATGTAAATCTGAAACTGAAATGGAAGATTTACATATACAAGAAAAAAAAATAAAGAAAAACTTCTTACCTTCCTCTAAGAAATGCAAAGAATAACAAGCCTCTCCCAAACTTAGAATTCTGGAAACAATTAAGGATTTCGAATTCAAGAGGAAGCCTCCAATTTAACACTAAATAGGCAAAGAGTCCTATTAGTTTTGCTTGCTGATTTAATGCATTTGGACAGCTCAAGATGAAGCTTTCAACAAATGTCCTCCATGCAACTCAGATTGCTTAAAACTAGCAACATGCTTTGAATGATTCAAGCACGTGCCCTAGTTGATAACAATCTTCTTTTCAATAAATGTATTGCATAGAAAGAATGCATTTCGAAATTGAAGGATAGAAGAAAAACGTTTTTGATAAAGAGTCATAAATCTTACCAAAACCGCACAAGAACAAGAGGGAAATCTGCAAAGATTAATGGTTGGGTTCTCTGAGAAGACAAAGTCTGGAGATTTACAAGACACCACAGACAGTTTCCTCCATAAAAATCGCAGGAAGTTATGGATGCAAATTGTTTTAAAAACTTCAAAATACCTCCTGGAGAGCTATCGCGGCATGGCATAGAGTTCAACGTTTTAGTGAAAACGTTAATGTATTCTTTATAAAAATCACCGCTATGTATTAACGGGTCTTTTATAAAGGAAAACACATATGTTTTATTGGCAAGTAAACAGCACCCGATAACTTAAAAGTTATCTATGGTTTTAATAAAGGAAGGCATATGCAAAACGATATGCTCTTTCCATATAAAACGACGCCATATTTAAAGACAAGTCAAGATTTTAATAAGGAAAGGCATATGTATGGTGGTATATGAAAACAATATGCACTTTCAAATAAAATTGACGCCATGTTTTTAAAGACTAAGTCATATATAAACTCGACGCCAAGCTTTTAAAAGAAACCGCGAATCTGTTCTTTTAATACATATGCCAATTCTTTAGAATTCGACGCCTTAGTATATCAATCGCGGGTTTAGACGGGCTAAAGTTTAATCATATGCTACGTCTTCCATATTCAACGCCACATTTTAATGAAACCACCGCTTTAATATAAAACTCGCGGGTTTAATCAAGACATAACATATGCTATGTCATATGTATACGCTAAGCTAGATACTCCCAGCCGCAGTTTCTTTTGACTCTTTAAACGTTTTCATTAAAATGTTATTGAAAATCGACGCCAATAGAGAGCCGTAATTAAAAGTTTAAAACGATAACATATCATTTTCCTTGCATATTTTAAAAACATATTACTTAAAAGTAATATAGTTCTACTTATATTTTTTTTTTTTAAAACTAATGCTTATTTCATAAAGCCATATATATTTCAAAAAATATATTACGTCATTAAATTCTAAAAACATACTATCATATATTATTAAAAACATATGTTCATACGTTTTCAAATTCAATTTCTTTTTAGACTTTTGCATAAAACATTATTTTTAAAATATATGCAAAGTAGATCATCATTGAAATGGAATTTTGAAATTCATAAATAAATTTTAAATTTATTTATAAATTTCATCTTTTCGTCGTCATTTGATAAAATAGAGAAACAATTTATAATTTTATATGCGACTTTAAAACTTTAATGATTTGATATGCAGATATGATGTAGAATCATGCTATCATTAAAATTTTAAAGCAAAACTTCGCAGAATGACGCGAAATTTTAGAATAGAGTTTAAAATCTATTTCACATACAAAATAAGCTTTCGTTTTATGCAACTGACAGGAAAAAGACCAT
Organism: Thuja plicata; assembly: GCA_018584345.1. Lineage (NCBI taxonomy): Eukaryota > Viridiplantae > Streptophyta > Pinopsida > Cupressales > Cupressaceae > Thuja > Thuja plicata. The sequence goes on along the minus strand of MU227389.1, from coordinate 2,179,337 downwards.
TCTTTTGACAATCTTAGAAGGATGTGCGAACTGCCTGGAAACAAACTAGAAGACAAAGGCTACAAGACTCCGACCAGAATGAGAGCAAAACAAGACGTGAAGCAAGGCAAAGCAAAAAGAAAGATAAAAAGACTAGATGATCTCAAAAAGTAAAATCGAACAAGAACCAAGGGATAACTGATCCTGTTAAATCAAACTCCTTGCAAATCATCAACACTTTTAGAGAAAACTCCTACCAACCGTTGAGAATTGCGTAGGGTTGCCCCAATTTTGGGGAATGCAAAATTGAGGACAACATGACACATGGCATGTGGGTGTGTTGGCACCTAAGTACGATGAAGATCCTACACAAGATGAATTTCATTCTGATTGCGATGATGTTCTGATTTTTTAGCAAAATGCATGCATGAAGGATGCCATTGATGAATTTAATTATGATATTGAAACAAAATTTGATGAATAGAGCACAAAGTGCGTGCAAAGAAAAACAAGGATGGCCGTGTTGTATGACTTTGTTCAAGCAGATTCCCAAGGATCAAATCCAATAAAAAATTGTCTAAGTTGCTAGAGGGAGCTTCAGAAGTGATATCTGCAATTGTTGCTTATGACTGGTAGGCCAAAATGTAAATTCCATAAAATTGAAGAAAAGGCTAATGAGAGGATTAAAAACAAATGGATTTTAACAGCGAAAAACACAATGATGAGAAAGTCAAAATGTGATTTAGGCAGAGACAGGAGAAATAGTAGAGAATGATGACTGGCTGCAAGCTAATAATGATTTGCAGTATAATCTAAATTACAAATCGCGTAGTCACTACAACATGTGGCAAGCCATGAATGAATTCCAAGATCAAAAACCCAATAAGCAACTAGGAAAGAAAAGAAAAGCATTCATAAACTTCAGTTAAGGACAACATACACCAGGAACAAGTCCAACAAAAACATACCTTCATCCAGCAGGCTAAGCAAGTGTTCCAATATCATGGGAGCATGATGAACATTTAAGGCTGTGTGAAAAAATAAAGGAAAGAAATGGCAAAACTAGTGGGGCTGTTAGATCATTGAGTTATTTATAAGTAATTCTAGAGAACATTAACCAAACCGAGGCCCCTACTTTTCATTCTAGAAAGACCAAATCATCTAATTCTCAGCAGATAACCAAGCCTTCCAAGATTACTGAACTGATGCTCTCATTCTTTCAGCCTATTACAGCCATTGAGGGTGTCACGCACCATTTGGATGTTGCAGTTTTATTCATAGAAGTAGAGATGGAAGTGGCACATTGTCCCCACTTTTTGCACTTGTCATCAAGGTTCCCTTATGATCGTATGCTTGCATACAGGATGGTGGATCAGCATTTCCATGGCACTGAAGGCTACCTACTTCTCCTCTGATTCCAGGTTATAAAGGAGAGCTTGCTCCACTAGCTTTCTCTTGGCTTTTGGAGCTTAATTTGACTGGATCATCAACACGATAAATCACCTTAGAACAATATGGCAGCTATCCTTCAGCAAAATTCAATTAGACTAGAGATGAACCATTTTTCTCGTAAGACACCGTGTAGAAAGGCATCTCCCTTCACAGCTATACTAATCGGCTTCTCAGTTAGAATAACATTGGTAATCATTTTATTCATGTTATTGTAAGCCTAGCATTTACTCTTTAATTGTTTATGTTGAACTAAGCCAACAGCCTCAAGTAATATAGGGCTTCCCCATGTAAAAGGACAATAAAAAATCAGCAGTTAGTTTATAAGGATAAATTGATAAAAGGCCATTTCAAATACAAGAGGCAAGTATCAGGAAAGATATTGCTAGAGTGAAAACATTGATGTGCTGTTCATTCTACTTGTTATATCCTATAAGACAGTCTCCTGTGCATCTCGAAATTTGCATGTGTTTGCTTACTATGCATTGATGTCAAATAAATGCCAATTGTCATTGAATAACAAAACAAAACAGCATAGAACTTAGATTAGTTATCTAGCTTATCAAAAAAATAGTTTTATATATGACCCAAGAGCAAAACAAAAAGCACAAAATCTCAACCAAAAGAAGATAAACTTTAAACATCATTCGCCCCAGCCATGACCAACAAAAAGAATAAAATATAAGCAATTTCATTCAAAATTAACTCACGGATATGCCAATCTTGTCCCTAGAGACCAGATCATCATCCACTAGGCTCTGGACAACATCCTTTACTGTCTGGCTGATGACTCCTTTGCGTGGTCCCAACTTTTCAAGCTCCTTTAGCTAAAAAATTAAAAATTTGTGAAAGCTGTCAGATCAATGCATTGGCAGATCACCAAATTTTCTCTAAGATAGTAAAATGCAAATGCCATTTGCACACCCTTAATTGTATGGTAGTGAAGAACAAGACTACACATGTAAAAGGAATCAGTATATTTTTTTTTTTACAAGAAAATGATGAACATTAAACTATTAAACTTATTACATATTGCAGACCCATCATACTCTACTCTTCTGGAACTGTGTAGAAACAGAACAACGATCCATGTCATTCATTTTAACATGAATCCTGCTAAAAGATCATTTTACTACCATGCAGAACAAGGACCTGTAACATAGATATAAACTTGAATACTGATATGAATTCATTCAATTATATTGTGACGTGAAAAAGAAGATTTCTATTACAAACAAGACTATTTTGTGCATTTCATCTGAGATAGCCCAAAACATTCTGCTCCAGCATCATCAGGCATTTTGACTATACCAAGGTAGAAACTCTGAACAGACTTCAATGTTCAAAAAAATTGCACTTATCTCCATAATGTCAACAAGATTTCTACGAAATCAGCTCTTGTTCAACTACTTCTAAAGTATAAAATATAAATATTTCCAAATGAAAAACATCCAAGTTGAAATTAAAAATCACCTATTCTGCATAAAAACTAACCCATTACAAATTGTTGCCCTTAAACCAATGATCAAAATATGCTTTAATGCTTATAAAGTCCAACAGATCCGATAGGTGTTCAATGCTCAGGTTGACAGCACATCATGTATTCCACCCTAAGTTGCTGGTTCTGGTTTGGGATATATGAAGCAGAAATTAAGTTCATAATACACCACTATGATAATAATTAAATTACATAGCAAAATACACCACTATATTAATAGTCAAAAGTTGACTAACATGATATATATTAAAGTTTTAGTTCAAATAACATAGCAAAATGCCAAAATACATCACCATATTAATGTTTCAGTTCAAAAATAATAATGTCATCTGTCAACAATCTGATCAAATATCATATGGGTCATCAAAAATATCATCATCCTCCATTGCTGTGGTAAATTAGAAGAACAACAAATAGTGTCACTAGCAATGGCACTGACACTGGCACTAGCTTTGGCAGCGGTACTGGCATTCTCAGCCTCATGTTCACTAGGTAGCTCATGGTCATCATCAACTCCAAGTGCAGCAAGGTGGGGAAGTGAATCATCCAACTCGGCATGCTCTGGATCAATGTCCACTCCTTTGTCTCCCCTTGTTTGTAGGTATTTTCTTTGTGTGAGAAGCCCAAAGTTTGAATGCACAAAGACCAAGTCCTCCACCATTTTGGAGTGTACTCTATTGTGCTTTATTGATCAATTATGCTTTGTACAAAGGAATTGATAGTGTATGTGTTGTGTCTCCCTTTGAGTTCGTTCTGTGTCCACGCATGCTCCAGATATCGAATGATGTCTTTATTGTTTGCCACATATTATGTCCAGAATCCACAGATATCATCTCTAAAGTCCTCAACTATTATTGCCATGTCTTAATATATTTTAGAAAGACGAAGCTCTAATATCTACAATTTTCCTGAAGACACGACTAGGGTGTATGCAAAGTCACTTAAAGAAATCAAGCCTTCAACAATTTCCTTATCAGAATCAAATGCTTTAAAGACCCCACAATAGATATTTTTAAATGAGATGGTAGTTTGATATTTACACTTCGAGCCCTCATCAATAGATGTGCGTCTCTTTATTTGTTTCAACCAATATATCATTAGAGCCAATATTAGAGATTCAACTTTCACGCACGGGAATATTATTTGCCATAATATCGGCACTCAACTACAGGGACTAATACCACCACACAGGTAGGGGAAAATAATTTGTCTTTAGGATCTTCCTTTAAGCGGTAAAGCTTTCCTCAAGGGAACCTGGGTCTAATACCATGTTAAAATTTGAGATGCTCGATTAATCACAGACAATATCATTGTCTTCCCAACCAGAGACAATCCACAATTGTCTCCCCCGAGCACTCTCTGCAATTGTATTCATTTACTATTTTTCCCTTGTCCAATAAGATATTGTACATCTCTTTTTATATAAGGATAATACCCTTTCACCAAGGGATGTGTCTTATCAAGACATATAGTTGACTTAGTATAATATAATATAATTATATTTACATAGTTATATTTTATTATTAATATAATTATATTTTATTATTAATGTAATAATTAAATAATTATATTATATTATAATTATATTATCTCATAATAATAATTATTATGTAATATAATTATATTATCACATAATAATAAAATTATATTATTTCACAACAATAATAATAAATATAATCACAACCTTTGTAATATCTATGTCGGCTTGTGGATTCTGACCACAGCTACAATAAAATCAACACTACTTCCTCACTGATGGCTTGGTTCTTTAAATCAATTGAAAACTTCCAACCGTTGTTCTCAATGGAGATTGTACTCTTTGTCCAATTGTGATCGGTTGTGGCTACTACCAGCCATCCTCTCCCGAGTAATGCATCATACTCTTTCTTCTACAATGGGATGACAACAAAATTCAGGAGGAACTGTTGGGTCCTTCTGCACTATCACCATCCCCAATGGTTTGATTCTATGTTGGTCGTCACCTACCAAGTGAAATGTTGGTGACCAAAGGGTATATTTCTCGAGGCACTTCCATGTGTCTTCTAGCAATGTGTTTACTCCCGAGCCTCCATCGACAATGGTATTTGTAAGGTTCTTCCCCGTGATTTCCATCTAAACAACAGTCGATTGCTTCCCAATGTTCACCATCAACAACATTGCGTCAATGACTTATTCGCCCTTGGGTAGCGGCTCTACTATCATGTCTTTACTTGGGTCTTCTTGTCGTTCTTGGTCGACACTGAGCTTGTTGGTAATTTGCACTCTCAATTGTGGCATGGTTTAAAGGTCTATCACCTTGATTGGTACGGTTGTCTATAGCACCTGCCAAAATATGTTCTTCTCTGACTTCGACAGCAATGGCATACTTGTCGTTCTGTCAAAGTTTCTTCATTCCTTCAACATCACTTGCTCTACTTGTGCTCTGGCTTCATGAACTTGTCCTTTCCCCATACGAGGGCTCTGGGTACATTGCCTTCTTTGCCTATGCTCTCATGATTTCCAAAACTGCTTTGTCTTGTTCCTCCACATCTAGCATATAAATACCCTTTTGCTTGGGATAGTCGATGTCTTTATGGTCACCTAGTCCACACCATTTGCATAAAAATTGTACGTTGTCTTTCTTATTTTGGCAGTCTCTGGCAAAGTGTCCCCATTCTCTACATTGTTAGCACTATATGATTTTGCTCTCATTGATTTTGATATCCGCCTGGCAATGCATTCTATGGCTTCAAATAGAGTGATTTCTCCCTCAATAAAGAGTAATTGTGTACTTCTAGTCTTCAAATTGTATGGGCACTCCTTTATTGAATGACCCATAACCCTTACAAATCTCGTAAAAACATCTTTCTAGGACAATCACCTTTCGTATGGCCCTCAATTTTACAATCAGTACACCATAGTTCACTAGTTTCTTTATGGTTCCTTTCTCTGCCTTCAATTCTTTCATCATTCTCATCATATCCCGTTGTAAGGCTTAGACCATTTTCAATTCATCATCGTTGCTACCTTGGGTGCTCTCATCATCGTTTGTCCTCCTCTTCCCTCCAGAGGATGTTTTATTTTCACTCTCAATGTCCATTCCTTGAATATAAGCATCAACGTACGATGATAAGGTAGCACTTTTATTTTCTTTCGCAATGAGGGAATTAATCCCTCAATAAACCACCGCTGCTTCAGCCCATCGGCTAGCTGATTCTCCAACTTAACCAGCAACTCCTTGAGCCTACGATTGTAAGCTCGCACATTCTCGTTCTCGAGAAGGGCTCTAACTTGGGAATCAACCGACTAGATTCTCCTTGAATGTTTCTTTTAATCTTCTTCTTCGTTTTCTCTGTTCTACAATCCTAAAAGATCACTTGGTCTTGACCACCTTGTGGCCTCTTCTCATCTTTATTGGGATCTAAAGGCATGAATTACTCAATTTCAACCAGATTTTCTTTAAGGCAACGGCACCAAATGTTTACTGCTATATCTAATAAATTAAACACATGAATTAATAATAAAAATGACAATACAAACTAGATACAGGAGTAAAAAATGTCTTTACTCACTTGAAATTATTATAGAAGAAGACCAAAGATGATAAGCCAACGATTGGAGTTGATCTGACTACATCAAACAACTTTCCTTGACAATACACAATTGTTGTTGCAAAAAAGAACAGTCGTTTCCAGAAGTAGCAGCATACAATACACAATATATTTAAAGGACCCGACAGTTGCCAAGAGGAACAGAACCATCAACCAACTGACGCTTATAACTACCCAAGAATGACAAACGAACAATTAATACATAGTTCGATAACCAATATTATCAAAACATAATAATAAACATTGTACGCTGACTACAGAAGCTGCCTATACTTTTTCAACATTTTGCAAATATCCTGTCCTCTTTTATCCTAACAGCAAGATTTAAATCAAGAATGTTAACATGTCACAGAAAAATGTTCGTGACAAAGGATATCTGTTCGCCAATAATGATTTGGTTCCACAACATGCACATCTAACTCCATTTCTGACTGAAACCCCCTCTGCCCTACTTTGATTGTGAACTCAAAATGTTCTTTTTGGGTTGGAAAAAAGGACTGAAAACCTCCAAGCAAACATTTGAATGACTGACACCAAAAATACCTTGCCAAACACCTATCTTAGGCTTGATAAATCAGCACCAAAGATACACAAACTATTCACAGAAGTCGGTCGGTAAAAAGGACTATTGTTTAACAAACTATTGCTATTTTCTCCTTTTACGACTGAAATCAGCCTCCAAGCAGTGCAGGAAACCCTAGGAATAGTCAGCAAATAGCCATCAAAAATGGAAGGCTTTATGATAACCTAGCCTCAGAAAATGTTATCAAGCTGTTTATCAGGTGTTGAAATCTGCATAAACCCTTGTTCCAAGCTGTCCTTGAAAACTGCTGCCACCAAATCTTCCTGCCCTTGTACAAGTATGAAACCCTAAGCACCTGAATTCGGAAATATTGTCTGACAACACTGGGTTTGAAAACCAAAACTGCTTGAGCATGAATTTTAGGACAGCCTCAACAAAAACTCAAAAACTGCCTTCTAGACCTAAGGTTTTTCTTGTCAAGATTAAAATTTTGCATAAAATAATTACGAGATTTGATGGTGCCTGATAATGGCTGAAAATTTAAAAAAACAGGTAAAATCTGCAAAACCTTGCCTTGAATGTCTTCTTTCAAAACCCTTCTCACACTATGCCACTCCAATAGAATGACAAAACAATCAACCTCTTGCTGATTTATAACAATTGCATGCTTTTATGAACCTTTTTTTTGTGTTATTTAGCTTTTATGCCAGAAAATGGTTAAGCACACTCTTTAGAAGACAAGATGACATGAAATATGTGCTTTCAAAGAGTGTATACTTGTCCATGAAAGGTGAAGCGCACTCCAGAGGTGAGTCTGCCACTTAAAGTGACACGTGCCCTGCAAAGCATGCATTTGAGAACTTGCTGCCAGTTCAAAATTGGTTGCATTCTGAGAAGCATGGCCGCTAAAAATCTAGTTGAAAGATACATAGTGTGTGTTTGGAGGGATACAGCCACTTGGAATCTGGTTAGAACATGCAAAGTGCACTCCACACAGAGTCATGTCTCGTCCTGATTATAAGGGGCAAAGTGCATTCATGGCTGCTAGTTGCCACTTAAAATTTGGTCTCAATGTTCAAAGCATGCCTCCATAGAAGACACTCATTTTTATGCTTAAAGAAATTTTCAAAAATTTGTTGATTATGATTGCTGAAGCACATACCTTAATGGTCTCTGTCCTGGCTGCCTCCCTAAAGTGCGCACTTTAGAGGACATAGCCAAATGTACCAATACTTTGAGAAATTCAACTTTTACAAGGTGCACTCCAAATTTTATCTTGCTAATTCACTCTCAGAGAAATTCAATATTATAAACAAAATCACATCATGGACCGTGACTCCTAGACTTCATTTTCAGTCATCATCTTTGACAAATTGGCAGCACAACCCTAAAAACATGAATTTAACATAAAACATGAGGATAAAGGCACAATCTTTAAATTTTCTTTCTTTATTTTTTGAATTGACAGATTGACTCAACGAAACATACAAGTAGGTCTTCAAAATTAAATTTTTATAGGGATACAACATAGATATGTCTTAGTTAATCCAATACATGATGCACATGGTGTCCAACATACTCAAGCTCATCTCTTCTAGAACACTTCGCATATTAGGCAATGGACAGTTTTATGAAAAAACTGAAAGCATCAACACAACTATTACATGTAGGAAACAATAGTTATGTTAGTTGACCACAATCATCAAGATCATCACAATTATCACTCTATCAGTAGTAAAATAGGGCCATAAGTACATTACAAAATGTATAAGAATTCCTTTATCAAACATGTGCTCTGTACTTAGCAGATCAATATATGCCACTAAAACTATTGCCTGTGGCTATAAGCAATGAAATGCAAAATCTAATGCTTGGGGAAGATTCTCAAGGCTTAAAGGGATGATAAATGTTAGTCTAGTTTTCAGTTCTGAAATTTTGATTTTATCAAACATCTAGCATTACCAAAGTCATGTGGTAAAGTTATTTACATATGGGTCAATAATGTTAATCTATTGAGCATAATAGCGATAATGAATTAAGTGAATGACTTGTAATTTTGGCAGTTGGTAAGTAGTAGCTTCCATCCATTATAATTGGACAAGATGAAGCATAAAGATGTTAGATTCAAAATATGGTTAGCATCACATGGGCATCACACAGCTCACATGGATAGTCATCTAGCTCCATATATTTGCATTGTTTAGATCAATCGAACAGTATTACATTCATCTTATTATTCTATGGTCGCTATGTATACTTATGCTTGTTTGTAATTTCTTAACTTTTAGTGTGTTTTTTAGATAATGAAACTCAATGCTTTGACCAAAATGTTTTGTAAGAATGATACAATTGTTTGGAAAGCTTCCAAATAGCTTTATTTCTTATATATTTGATTACAACCATGAGAGAACAATTAATTCCTACACTAATTCAATAAATACATTCTAAACTGTGATGCAAAAATGTAAAGATCAATATAAAGAAAATTATATAAATTATAAATAACCGAGAAAAAAAATACCGAAAGGAATCTAAAGTTATAGTCAAAAGCAATAAAAACTGAGTACATGTGTAAAGATTTTGATAGAGATCGCACCAGAAAGAAATCTTGAGACTCATAGAAAATCTTAAGCATTTGTTCTCGTTTCTCCTCCAAAGAAAGTCCTCTTTTCTTTGACTACATATAGCAAAAGTAATGCAATGTTATCTTTCAGCCCGATGATTTAACAAGTGTAACACTTACCAGCATCACATTAATCAAATGTTTCGTTATTGGAAGAGGCCCAATGGTACCTTTTTCCCTCCCCAACAATTAATTTGGATGACAATAAGCTCTATCACATTTTGTTTGCAAGTAAAGATGGAAAGAAAATATGAATTCAAAACACACAATCAAAATCAGTGACATAGGAGAAATTAGGTAAAACTTAAAGATGCTGTCAAGTATATACTATCAATTGTAATTTCAACATCTTTTCAACTACCAATCCAAACTAAAAAATACCCATGCATATCTCAGAGAATCTTAAAATGATTACCATAAAAAAAGTCAAAGCGTTATCATACTTGGCATCACCTTGTCCGTCTTATAATTCCAAATGGAAAATTATTTTGAAGATTATTAATGATTAAAGACCAAGTTCATTAATTATACAAAGAGATGGTTCCAGCATGCAGCACGAGGACATAAACCTAAGCAAAGGAAGGAAATTTTATTAGCAAAAATAGATGATTTTCTGTTTGTGGCACAATAACACACTGACTGTCTGGAATTACTTACATAATCCTCATACTAGTCCCACATGAGCGTATATTTTTCACAAACAAAGGAGTGATATATATGCATATATCTATGTTTCATGGGTACTTGTACCCATACCCCTGGGACGCATACCGGGTATTGGTACACGTACCCTAGTACCGGGTACTCAGTGGGTACTTAGTGGAGAGCATCATAGCTAAGGATCTTGATTAAGATTTTTTATTTTTGTTTCAGTTTTTTTTTGTCTGCATACCAGCTTGATGTTTATCAAGCTTAACTCAATATATAGTCGGTTTGAAACTTTGATACAATACTGATTAACAGTAAACTTTATCACTGTTCAAGTCAGAAGTTCATCATTTGCAATATGTCATTGTTATATGACTTATGATCTTCTTGTTCATGTTTAAAGTTTGCCTTCTTTGTTATGCATCTAAACATTTAGCATGTATTATTATTATAAACATATTGCAAATCTGAAACTGAAAACAATACATTACATCTGCAAACTTTATCACTGTTCCTGTTTTGAAAACTCATTGTCATGACTCATATTTTCAGATTTTCTATAAAATCTAAAATTATATTAAAAAAAAAATTTGACGTGCCCAAGTATCCCCCGTCCCCTATTTTGAAAAATACCCGTACCCGTACCCATACCCTAACCAAGTACCCCCATCCCCATGCAACCTTGGCATATATATATATAATACAATTTGAAAACTAACTTCTAAAAGATCCAGCAGAAGACAAAGATGATGTTTGCTGATGTGTTGTCCCATTTGTAGTTCATTGAGGACTAGAGGTCAGTGAAAACATGTTATTGCCAGCATAGTTCTTAAACTATGCATTAATTGCTAAGACTCATAAAAATGAAAGGAAACTTGGATTGTCTTTTACTTGGGTAAAGCAGCAATAGAAGGATATCTGACACCATGGTAAAGCTGCCCCCGTACTTGAAATAATCAATAGCCTTATTGTGTTGAGGCCTCTCTCTATTTGATCTTTGATGTAGCTGAATTAAAGGGTGTTGTCCAGCAATATGGACAGTTAGGTAGTTGCACAACCGAGGCTAGGTTAGTTAACAGGTGCGCGGTTTGCCTCGCACCCTCTCAGTCCCTACTTGTATGTAGCCTCTCGATGGAAGAGACAGACTTGCTATGATCATACTCTTGTACATGGTAACCTATGAGCAATGAAATATACTTGAAGTTCTCTCTTATTCTATATTGTGTACTTTACTATTTTGTATGACTACAACAGTTCTAGTTTACCCCTGAGGGCAAACATTTGGCGTCGTTGCCGGGGAACGAACTCGGGTCACCTTGTTACAGGCGGGAATACTCACCACTATACTACAACGACCCCCCCCCACCTGAGGGTACTAGGGGCCAGCTCGTGGGAGATTCAGATGAGTATATAGCGGAGATGGCAGCAGGCGCACGAAGGGTGGCCGGTTCCATTCAGCTCANCACCACTATACTACAACGCCCCCCCCCCACCTGAGGGTACTAGGGGCCAGCTCGTGGGAGATTCAGATGAGTATATAGCGGAGATGGCAGCAGGCGCACGAAGGGTGGCCGGTTCCATTCAGCTCAGGACACAAGAGGGTCTAGCTCAGCAGCTAGAGTGTGTGGTCGCCTTCATGAGAGTGGGATGCCCCAAGGCATTCAATGTGTGTTTTTGTCTCGGGTATGGCCAGAAAAGGAGTCGTATGCGATGATGGAGGAATGGGCTCTTCGGGAACGGCCTGGGGAGAGTCGGGTGGATGCCTTGCTGAGGGAAGTGGAGGAAGTGGAATAGACCTATAGGGAGGATTATTACACCCTTCGGCGTACCGGAGCATGTGTTGGCAGGGAAGAGTGCACTTATTGAGAGCCTAGAGACAAACTTTCAAAGCGTGGAGACTGAGTTCGTACAACAGGAGTTAGCGAGGACACAGGAGAGTGGGCGACTGCGGGAGGAGCTGATGAGATAGTTGGAGGAGGAGAAGGGTGAGCGAGCTATGCTAGAGACACGGTTGGCTAGTATGTTGGCGACAGTGGACCGAAAGGAAAAGGAGATAATGGAGGCGGTGGTCATGGTATGAACCGCAATGGAAAGGAAGGTGCAGACAGAGCGCAACCTCGCGGTCCGGACACAACAGGTGTACCAGCTCTGAGCTTCTATGGCTTCAGCATCATGGACGCCTTCTCAGCCCCCTACTCAATCATGATTTCTAGTTAGCTCTTCTAGTTATGGTGGGCAATTTTGTTTGGTGATCATCCCATTTTGTTGTTCTCCGTTCTGGACAATTTTGTTTCTTGTCGTCCGGAGACGACTTTCTTTTTTGGGGGGGGATGATGTTGTCCAGCAATATGGACAGTTAGGTAGTTGCACAACCGACGGTAGGTAGTTAACAAGTGCAACGGTTCACCTCGCACCCTCTCGTTCCCTACTTGTATGTAGCCTCTCGATGGAAGAGACGGACTTGCTATGATTATACTCTTGTACGTGGTAACTTATGAGCAATGAAATATACCTGAAGTTCTCTCTTATTTTGTATTGTGTACTTTACTATTATGTATGACTACAACAGTTCTAGTTTACCCCTGAGGACAAACAAAGGGATCATTAATGAAAATTTGCTATCCATGCACTTATAAAGACACTTGTTCTTGACATCCATTAAGCACTGAACTCTGTAGTAGAACTTCAGAACCTGATCAATTTCTGATAATTGTCTTCAACCATTCATTGATAAATCCCTTAAATATGTGTACTCTCCCCTTCTTGCTCAATTTGAGTTTTCCATTAGCCTATTCCCGAGTTCCAGTAGGCTAAGTGGACTTGCTTAGGGGACTCACTATCCTAAGGTGAACTCTTTTACTAATTTGCAGTGTGTTGATGTTATATAGCGTCACGAGTTATCTTTCTCCTGAAGGTGAATCACTTATCCAAGAAATGAGAAGGGTCTTGCATGGAGATGTGAAGAGACATCCATTTGAAATGAAGAGAGTTGTGCTTAGAATATAAAGAGTCTCCAGTTTCGAAGATGAAGAGACAAGTCTTCTATATATTTCTTTGTCTTGTGCATTGGTGAGGTGTTAGTCACGCATTATATTGTTGGTTTTGTGTGTAGTAGATGTACAGTTGGTTCAGTTTGAAGCATTGTACACAGATCTCTATTATTTTATCAATAAAGCATCATTTCTTGTGTGGTTGGGTTTTTCCCCTCAAGTTAGAGGGTTTTCCCAGGATAAACATTAGTGTCTTATCGTTCTTTATTCTGTCATGTTTTGCTACTTATTTCAATTCCTGGTAAAACATTAACATGGTATCAGAGCTTGGACAGCCTTGACTCTCTCACGAGAGGGGTTGGAATATGAGATCACGTATATGTGTAAGTTTTCAAAGGACTATGGATGATGACTATCATTGGAGCTGGGCGTTTGTGTTTCAAGAAGTAAAGGATTTGTATGCAACTGTGAAGTGGGCAATACTAAGAAATTTTGTGATTGTTGTTCTACATGTCTTCTACTGACTTGCATTCTTGATGAGTGAAATTCGCTTCCTTTGTATGGTTGTATGAATGTATTTAGCGCTTCATAGACAAATGATGTTGAAAAGTCCTTAAGTACTGTGCAAGATATTACTGCTGGAAAGTTTGTTGGTGTATTGTGAGGAAGATTAAACAATGAAGAGATAAGTATTTTATGATTGTACCTTTGAATATTGATCATGAATTTTATATAGTTAATTCATGCATTAACATTGGGAATAGTGAATAGTGTATGCTTTTAGCATTGAATGGTATATTTCTTTTGGATACTTTGATTCTATAAAATTCTACTAATCTCTCTAAAAATGCTTCCAAGACGGATCAAGAAGCAACAGGATGATGAGAGATTACATGCAAAGTCATGCAAGCTGCAGAAATGAACATGAGGGGCACTGCTTGTAGTCATGAGATTGTATTGGTGTCACATAACATCATTTAAGAGGAAGAACCTATACAGGTTTTCATTGTGATTTGTTTCTTCGAAGAGGAAGAAATGATATTCAGAGGGAGACTCTTCAGCTGCAAAGATCAGATTTGCACAATCAATCTGAATTTGAAATTGGTAGCTCCAGAGTAGAAGATGATTTGGGATGAGGTCGAGGAGGACAATCCTGAACTTTAATATGTCAAAAGGTTGATGCAAGTGTTTGAAGATTCAGAGGGAGATTGTGTGCACAGGGAGAGTGCCAAGTCCTTTGCAGAGGATCAGCAAGCTCGTGAAGCAGTGTGACTGCAAAAGCTCATTGTTTGGTCAAGCATTGGAGCCAAATGTATTTTATTGTCATTATCAAAGTTGTGAAATTGTTGCTCTTTCTGAGAGAGAGTCTCAGCTTCAGTGATTCTTATACATGTTGTTAATGAGTTCTTCGTGAGGGAAAAGTTCGAGGTGCAATCCCTTGTTAATGAGTTCTTCTCTGTGAGGGAGAAGTTCGAGGTGCAATCCCTTGTTGATGAGTTCTTCTCCGAGAGGGAGAAGTTCGAGGTGCAATCCCTTGTTAATGCATTCTTCGTTGCGAAATAAGTTTGAGGTGAAAGCCCTTGTTCCACCCTCTGGGAGTAGCTATGGTGGATCCACCCTTTGGAGTAGCTATGGTGGATGTCATGTGAGAGACTCCATGACTTAGCTCTTGTATTATTCACCCTCTGGGAGTAGCCATGGTAAACGTCATGTTGAGATGATGATATCACATTGAGAGAATCCGTGATAAAGTTTTTGGTTTTCTCACAAAGGGTGTAGCCATTGTGAGGGTCATGTTGAGAGAATCCATGACATGAGAATCAGGAAAGATACCTCCCTAGCTAAGAGGGAGTGTTGATGTCATATAGCGTCGGGAGTTATCTTTCTCCTGAAGGTGAATCACTTATCCAAGAAATGCGAAGGGTCTTGCATTTGGAAATTGAAAAGACTTGCATGGAGATGTGAAGAGACATCCATTTGAAATGAAGAGACTTGTGCTTGGAATATAAAGAGTTTCCAGTTTCGAAGATGAAGAGTCAAGTCTTCTATATATTTCTTTGTCTTGTGTATTGGTGAGGTGTTAGTCATGCATTATATTGTTGGTTTTGTGTATAGTAGATGTATTGTTGGTTCAGTTTGAAGCATTGTACACAGATCTCTATTATTTTATCAATAAAGCATCATTTCTTGTGTGGCTGGGCTTTTCCCCTCAAGTTGGAGGGTTTTCCCAGGATAAATATTAGTGTCTTATTTTTCTTTACTCTGTCATGTTTTGCTACTTATTTCAATTCTTGGTAAAACATTAACACAATATTTCTAGCAAGCTTACTATTTTTGGCATACAGCTATTTTTAGTAAGTACCATTCTTAGCACTTGACCATGGTCTCAATTCTGTCTTCAGTTCAATGCAATCATTTCATTGAGATAATAGAGAGCAAGTGTTTCTTTCTTGCATTTCTTGTCTATTTCTCTATTGTTGTTGGGTCTTTAGGTTTGTAAGGGGAGCACCCTTCATCAAGTGGTATCAGAGTAGAAGTTCCTGAGTGTGTAAACAGATCATTGAGCGCGAGATAATTTACACTAGGACTGTGGTTGTGGGTCGATGAGAAAAGTGAGAAAAATGCCTGCATGAAGGAACTATGGGGGAAGAAATGTTGTTGTGACCCTAAAACCCTCTTCTGTCACAACATTTCTTCCACAACAGTTCCTTTGTGCAGGCAGTTTTCTCACTTTTCTCACAGACCCACAACCACAGTCCTAGTGCAAACTACCTAATGTTTGACAATCCGTTTACACACTCTGGTTCTTCTACTCTAATACCACTTGATGAAGGGCACTCCCCTTACAAACCCAGGCACCCAACAACAATAGAGAACTAGACAATTTAATGTAACAAAGAAACACCGACTCTCTATTATCCCAAAGAAATGAAATTACAACATTCTAGAAAATAACATGCTATAGCCAGATGGACTTTCTCATTACAAAAATCTGCAAGCTAAAGCCACATTATGCACCACTAGAACTATCCCCTCTAACCCTCATTTGCCTTCTTTATCTAGAATGTATAATCGCCTTAGAATGTTCTAGAGCCCTTGGTTTGGGTACCAGAAGTCTAATCATTCATTTTCCCGCTCAAGAAGACATTTTATTGAAAATTGGAATTTTGGATTTCCAATAGTACAACTTCTGGAAACCATAACTTTTAGTCCAGCCATCAGATCTTCAATCATTATATACCGTTGGAAAGCTTGTGAAGATACCTACAACAACAAATTGGGCTAACTCCAAATTCGCTCAACTTTCAAGCCCATTTGACGCTTCTAAGGCCCTCAAAATTGCATTTGAAGTTGTAATGGAGAAATTTTCTAGTATACAAACTCTAATATCTCTCAAATGCCACGGGATATTGAGATGATTCTTTCACATTCACTTTATATTCCAATCTTGCACCATGGGGTAAGTTTTCAAGCTAATACATGCACAAATGCAAACTTACTAAAAATAGTAAACCTACCAGTTTTAGCCTGTATTGAACAATTAAACAATATTTAGAGTGATGCAAGATTGCTCTTACACCCTAGGTGCTCCTGCAGCATATTCTCTCCTCCACTTACAAGAGTGAAAGTGGTACATTATTAAGGTAAAAAAAATATTTTGATCCTGTTTTTAAATTCTTTTTTTTTTTAATGTTTTCTTGCTTTCATGTCACTAATCATCCAAAATCAGTTTATATTGTTATCAAAATCACTCTCTAGATTCTTCACTCAATCAAGCACACTAGCAGCTAAACCCAATCTAACTCTTTTGTTGGATAATTTTCTTGGGCATATGCTTTTGTTGGCAAGGGTTTATAATTTATATGGTCTTGTCTTACTTCCCTTAATCTTCACCTATCCCATTGTCAATTACCATCCACTTGCCTATAGCCTGGACCATTTAAATGACAATATCCGCATTGCAAGTAAAAGGAACAAGGATAAAGCCGAATTCAACAATGACACCTCCAAACAATTCAAGCTCAAACCCAACATGCCCCTGTAACTTGAACCCAATTCTTGCTAATGGAAGTGAACTTGTTGAACCAATTCCTTTCTATCCAAATACAAATAAAATTCTAGGAGAATTACAAATCCGCTATTTCCTTAATTTAAATGTCATTTGCACCCTTTTGTGCCATGAAAATCTATGCAAGATAGCATCAACATTTTAATGTTTTAACTTTTAATGCTAAGTCGTTTGATTGAGTGAGAAAATGGTGAAGATTTTGTGTTTCCATCTCAAGGGCATGACATTGATCAAGATAGGGATAAGGTATAAAGGACATGTGTGCAATCAAACTTGAATGTTGTGAATAAATTTAACTTTAATTTAATTCTATTTATAACTATAAATAGTACTTCATTAGTTCAAAAATTTAATTGCCACTATTTGTGGCAAAAGGGTGACATGGCAATAAATTAATGCCCACATACCAAGGCTTGTCAAAGGTACAAAACCATGTGTGTCGTACAAAGTAAATATATCAAGACTAAAATACTTGACCTTAATTTATATTATAATATTTGATTGAGTCTAAACGGAATCACTTGTACTATTCATTAAACAAAATGAAATAATACCACTAAGTCCAAAGGCAAAAGTTGTTTCTGCATAAACAACAAATACACTAAAAACAAGATCATTATCTAGGTCCTTGCCTCAACTTGTAGGTGGCAAGTTGTCTAACAAATGGCTCCCAACTAGAGAAAAAGCTTGTCATGTCATCATTTTGTGCAGCATGGAGTTTCCTAAAGCACCGTTGCAATAATATAGTGTGTGAGAGGAATCCTTACTAGGGCAATGTGGCATTGTTGAGAAATCCACCCACTACACAAAGCAAGAGGCAGAGAAGGCCTATGCCTCCTTTGAAAGTTTAAAACTTAATGGATTGCCTCGTTCATCTATCTCATTCGTCTATCGTGGCAAGCAAGACATCACCCAAGTATGCCAACAGTTGTAGTAAGGGATTAAACTCTGAAACCACCTTTCTCTGCTTGTGCTTGAATACGTTTTAAGAGCTAAGGAACCATAAATAAAAGTTTCAGTCTACGAAAAAAAAATATTGTTTACTAAATCATCAACCACCAATCCCATTGGCAATTAAACCCAAGCCAATGCTAGGCCTGAAACAGACCTCATCAATGAAGCACTTGCTTTCATTGCATTTTAACCTGATATATTGAATATTTCAAATTAGGATTGTGCTGTTAAATATATAAGTATCGTGGACCTTGAGCTTCCCTCCCTCTCAAATTATCATTCAAAGAAGTGACAACATGCAAACATTTTTATTCCAATATCCATAAGCAAGAAACTAGTCAAACACCTCTCATATTTGAGATAGCAGAAACACTCTTATCTATTAAGCACTTGACCACCTCCAAGTACATCTCTGCATACATTTTGAAGTACCAAATTATCATCAATAATGCCATAATGCTGGTAAACATACTAAAACATTGTGCCTGATTGCAGGGCTCGTATTACTAGTTTCCAAATCCTAGCTAAGTCATTTTGAACACAGAATTCACAATCTCAAGTGAGCAAGCTATACACTTCCTATAATTGTTTTCTATTCAATTTCCATCTTGAACCAAGTTAATATCATTTGCAAGTTCCTTTGTCTCCGTGCCCATTTCATCAGATCTACAACTTCACGAGCAATATCTTTTTTGCCATAAGCAATCTACTTCAATTAGTTCAACTTCAGAGTATAATGGTTCAAGGATTTAGACTGGCTCCTTGCTCCTTAACGAAATGACGGTTTGGGACCCAATTCAAGTTGGGCATAGATGAGTCAAATGTATATAGATAGTTAATTCCAAAAAGTATATATAATAAGAATTCCATGAAGAAAGATCTTGAAGGTGTAACCAAAACAACAGGAAAATAAAATTACTATCAAAAAGCATGAGTTATCTCCTTTCCTGCCCTGCCCTGCCCACCACCTCCTCTGCATCTCCCTCCCTCCCATTTTTTTACCTTCCGATTGCTAACCCTGTGATCGAAGCACAAGCGGATGCTATTTTACTAATAATTTCCTGGAGAAAGATTTAGAAATTGTAAGAGTCTGCTGTTTAACTAATCCCTTGAAGAAAGATCTCGAAGGTGTGGCCAAAACAGCAGGGAAATAAAATTGTTATAAAGAAAACATGAGTTCTCTCCATCTTGCTCTTCTCTCCCTATCCCTCGGGCCTTAGCTTGGAGATCCGACCTATTTTACCGGATCATAATAGCGTCAATGTAATGGTTTTTTTTATTCTTTGATTTTGACGATGATAATTACTTCCTATTTAAAAAATTATACATGTACCAAAATCTGGAGCATGTGCTAAGGATCGTTCCATTGAACAATTCGAGTCCCCCTCGTAAATTAGGTTTTATATATCACAAACAGCTGGTGATGTAATTTTTCACATTACATCCATTTAACATTATAATTCTACATAGACTTTATCTGAAGCTCTGTCAGATTTCATTTTAACCGCACAATAAAATTTGCTTTCAACATTAAATTCTACGAATCCCTGCAGAAATTATAACTTGAAAATCAAGCGGCGCTAAAGTCCCCCAGACGAGCAATTATTAATCTATTATAAAATGGAAACCGCAAATATATCAGAATTACATCGAATAATAAAAATTATTCAACCGGGACAACACAGCAAAACAACTTAAATCTGAAACTCGCTATAGCTATTTCATCGAATGAGAAATTAAGTTGCGTTTGGCTAATTCAAAATGCAGAAGCCTAAAATTCCCTCAAGTCAAGCAAATTCTGTAACAATCCTTCAAAGTTAAACAGTTTTTTGCAAACCAAAAGAAATTAACAAAAGGACTGCAAATTTGCCATAGCATATTAAAACCTGATGCGATTTACTATTTACGTGCTTCAAATTGAAAAGAAAAAGAGCAAACGCAAACGATTAACCACGCATTAAAAATCCTGCCAAAGAAATTTGAAGGAATACAGCAAGATTCTTACCATAACTAGGTATGGCTGCCGAATTGGACGAGGATGCAGAGAAATTTGAACGCACACTGTGTTCAAAGTTTTGGCGGGCGCAATAAACAAGTTATTTAACGATACTGTCCTAATGAACGGGCATGGGTGATTCCTGCCATAGAATTTTAAAAATAAGGAGTAAAATAAACCATTCTGTTCAAATGTATTTTTTATTGAAAAGATCTATATCTTCAGAAAAAAAAAGAGTAATTATAAAAAAAAATAGAATAAAACTTAAATGTATTTTTTAATTGAAAAATATATATCTTGAAAATAATTATTATTATTATGTTGATAGGTGTCTGTGTGGGGATTGTTCGTCGGGAAATTGTCAGTCATCCCTGCGTTTCTTCCATTGGCGGCCTTTATCAGTGGTTTCGCTTGTGTCGGTTGTGCGCTCGTCGTCCAAGGTGTGGCGTGTCACCGAACGATCGGGGGTGTTTATACGCGTGTCTTGCTTGGTTGGTATGGAGAGTGTTTTGTGGGTGTGGATTTGGCATTTTTCGTTATTTTCAATCATTGTTTCTTCTTCTCTCCATTGTTATTGTGTTGCAGAGCAAAGTGGATTTCTAGTGTTATTCTCTAGTTATTGTGTGCTTGTGTCGTAGAGCAGTCCAGGGTGTGGTTGTGATGCAGAGCAAACTAGGTTTGTACTGTGATTGTTCGACCGTCGTTACCATTGTTTCTTGTCCGTTGTTATTGTGTTGCAGAGAGTTATTTTGTGGTTGTGTTGCAGAGCAAAGTGGGTTGTGATTGTGTTGTGGAGCATACTAGGTTTCTACTATGTTTTTTCGACCATCGTTGTTGTGACTGGGTATGTAGATACGTTTTCCTACTCTAATATTCTTGTATATTGTTATTGTGTGTTTGAGTTGCAAAGCAGAGTGGGTTGGTTGTGTTGCAGAGCAGAGTGGGTTGTGGTTGTGTTGCAGAGCCGACTGAGTTTCTACTGTGTTTTTTTGACCGTCGTTGTTGTGACTGGGTACGTAGATACGTTTTCTTGTTGATCTATTATTTTAAAGATAGTTTCTATTCTTGTTCGTTGTTATTGTGTTGCAAAGAGTTATTGTGTGCTTGTGTTGCAGAGCAGAGTGGATTGTGGTTGTGTTGCAGAGCAAACTTGGTTTTTGTAGCGTTTTTTTCGGCCGTCATTGTTATTCTCTGATTTATTGCAAAGCGGACTTGATTTGTAGTGCGTGACTGGGTATGTAGATATATTTTGCTGCTCTATTCTTATAAAGAATATAGAGAGAGAGTTGTTA
>MU227389.1:2118138-2140332 GCA_018584345.1 Thuja plicata | reverse complement strand
CACCTTTTGTTGGAATCTATAGCTTATGCCTTCCCTTATTAGTCTGTTATTGTGTACTTAGTGATTGGTACAAAATTTTGTGATGTTCTTTGTCCTTAATTTGTATCACATATTAGTGCCTTTATGCTTGTTTGCAGGTTTTAAGTTGTGCTCAAGTCAGATTTTCCCCAAAATTGTGAGAAATCTTTCTCCTTTAAGGGGATTGTCGTTATTGGCCTTCTTACAAATTGATTATGCAGATATTATGATTTAGTGGGGTTGTGTAAGAGAGCTTAAGTTACTATTTCATTGTGTGTCAAGTTATTTGTGCATTTCTCAGATATTTTTCTGGTGCATCACCATTTAGGACATAGTTTTCATTTTTTCTGTTCTCCTTCTATCTCTTTTCTCCATCAAAAAGAATCAGTTTCAGGTAGTGTAGAGTGATTTACCAGATAGGAAGCCAGCCTAGGACCCGGAGATTCATTCCAGCCATAGTTTACCCACAACCTTGCAATGTTTCCATGTTCCTCCAAAAGGTTAAGTTCCTGCAAACTTAACAGGATGCAATTTTGGTTGATAACAGGAAAGACTTGAAGTCTTTGATGAAGAAAAGAAGGAAAAAGAAGCGAGGGTTTGTGATTGGTTGGGTGTTAACAATTTCTATATTGGAGAAAAGGAGATATAAGAGATGGATGAATGTGATTGAGATGGAAGCGCAAAAGTTGAGATGAGAGGCACAAGCAGTCTTGGAAGAGATAAAAGAGGGGATTAGAATGGGAAGTTTTGTATGAGTGGAGGAATGTCCTTTGGAAGATGTGGATGTAGCATATGAGCATGAAGGTCTAATCCAAGATGAGGAACCTATTGAAAAGTGAGAGTTGCTTGAGAAAGAGAGCAAAATGATTGATCTTGTGAATAGTGCAGTAGCAGAGGAAATTGTATTCAATGATGACTAAAGAGTTTAATGAAGCAAGAAGAGTGGATAACTCAATTACAGTATTTTAACAATTGGTTGATGTAGCCAAATAATGTGATGGAGGAGAAAATGCCTCATAAGTTAAGGTAGTAGAAGAGGAAGATTTGTGGGCACAAATGTTGGCAATAAAACAAGAGTGGTTGGAGAAGCTGGAAGGTATGCGGACAAATGAGATAGTGAAAGACAATGAAGATGTGATTGCAATGGTGGAATGTGAAGAGCTTGCAGATGATGAAGATGAAGATGTTGGAGTAAAAGTACACCATGAGGTAAATTTTGATGTCTTTTATGATATTGGGTTTTGTATACCTTTGTCTACAAAATTTAATTGGTTGCATATAGAATTGTAAAGGATGTTGTGGGGCATTGGTGGACGTGGTCAGTTTGTAGTTGACAAGCTTCTACGAAGAAATAAAGGAAAGTAGAGAGTATGTGGAGGAGAAGAAGAGAATGTTCTTGAAGGAGGAGGTCAGACTACAGTGGACACGAGTCCCCAAGAATGAAGAGTAGAAGAGGACACACATGGTGGAGAATGACAACAAGAATCTCAGTTAAGTGTTGGAAGAGGTGGAAGGAGACATTATCTTCGTCTACATCAATGATGGGGTTCGTTGCAAGTTGTTTGCAACCTGAAAGGGTAGTTCTACTATCCAACTCCATTTTATGAGTCCCACTCACAAAATCTTTCCTACTTGAGCAATTTGGTGCAAGAGCATCTTGAGTGAATCGTAATCAACATCAACAAAAAAATGTATTTTTCATTTATTGACCTTAATGTAGAACTTGTGTGAAAACTCTTTGAATGTTGACATGGACTTTGATTTCCACATACTATGTCATATAATAGGTCCTCAACTATATTACTTTGTAGGAACAACTACATATGTGGAAATAAAGACCACACACTTTAATTGTTTACAATGAGGTGTCATCTCGCGCAATGAAATGATTGTTGACTATGCAAAAATATGTTTACTGATGGTTAAAAAATCCTTTAGTAAAATTGGAAAATGATATGTGAGACTTCATAGTCATTCCCAATTACTATGTGGTAGATGGAACTTTAGAAAAAATTTCCTTAAAACCATTTTCACAATGGTAGGCTAAGGGGAAAAGTGGGTAGTTAGGAGAAGATGCGAACATGATGGGAAGGGGGGGATGAAATTGAACATCCCTTTGTGTTTGTAAATTATTTTTTCTTTCAAATGTGATCCTAAAAGGAGAGAGGACATAGTTTCCAACAACAACTAAAGAAAGTGAGGTTGCATTCCAGTGATGGATATGGAGAGACGATGGAAGGATAGAAGGAGGCAGTGATTTATATGAGAGAAGTATGAGCAGTCAAAAAAGGTTGTGAAGAGAAGGGGGAAGGAAATGAAAAATTGGGAGTAGAGGGCACAAGGAGATAACACAGGGATAGAAGGAAAAATTGGGCAGAGAGGAAAGATAAGGCAATATAAGAACAAAAAAATTGATTTTAAAGGAATCAAATGAGGATATAAGAGAGGAACAATCTAATGCTTGGGTTTCAAAGAGGCTAGAATGTGGGCAATGTGTGCAAGGATGACACCAAGGCTCGTCATTGTGCGGTTTTTTGTTTTGTTTCATTTCTAAGATAACGTTTAATTTGAAATTATTCAGTATTTTAGTTTATGACAATGTTATGGCACATAATTGATTTGTCCACTAATTTGTATATTGTTATTGGTCTAGAGTTTTTATCAATGTTCTTTGCTTGGATTTAAATAGTTTGTAGCTCCTATCACCTTGAGGAAAAAATTGATTGTCATTTGTTTTAAATAATGGGATTTGTTTCCATCGATTGGTATAAGAGCCAGTGGTTCTAACTGTGCAGGTAGATTCGCTGGAGGGAGGCAATTTGCACTAGGACTTGCAGGTGGAGAATGGTGAAGAGTTAAGAATTGTGAGAAGCAGTTGATCATGGTGGTTGTCCTCCAGGAGAGATGAAGCTAGGTACAACGTGTGCAAGTTTCTTCCACTGAGAAAAAGTGGGTAGAAGAGGTCTTGGAGAAGTGCATCTTCCATAATCTTGTTGTGTAGAAGATGATAGTGAGAGTTGTGGGAAAAAATATAAAACAGTGAGAGCTGGAATTACTCAAAGTCTTTGATGGAAAAAAAGAAGAAAAAAGAAGGGAGGGTTTGTGATTGGTTCGATGTTGACAATTCTTGTGTTGGAAAAGGGGAGAAAGAAGAGATGGATGAATGCGATTGAGATATAAGTGCAGAAGTTGAGACAAGAGGAATGAGTAGTCTTGGAAGAGATAAAAGAGGAGATTAGAATAGGAATATTTGTAGCAGTGTAGGAGTGTCCTTTAGAGGATGTGGATGTAGAGATGAGCATGAAGGTATAGTACAAGATGAGAAACCTATTGAAAAGCAAGGGTTTGTTGAACAAGAGATCGAAAGGATTGATCCCATGAATAGTGAAACATCAAAGGAAGTTGTAGGTGTGGTGACTGAAGAGTTTAATAAGAAAAAAGAGCGGAGAACTCGGTTACAGTGGATTGACAGTTGGTGGATGAAGGCAAAGAATGCAATGGAGGAGAAAATGCCTCACACTTTGAGGTAGTGGAAGAGGAATATTTGTGGGAACAATTGTTGGTAATAGAACATGAGTGGTTGGAGAAACTTGAATGTGTGAGGAAAAATGGGACAATGATACACAAGAAAGATGTGACTGTAGTGGTGGAATGTGAAGTTCCTATAGATGATGAAGATGAACATTTTGTAATGGTAAAAATACACCATGAGGTAAATTCTAATGAGTTTTATGATGTTGAGTTTTGTATATATTTGTTTGCGGAAGTTAGTTCGTTGCATATGGAATATGTGAAGGATATTGCAGGGCATTGGTGGAGGTGGTCAGTTTGTAGTGGACAAGATTTCACAAAGAAGGGGAGGAGAGTATAGAGTGTGTGGAGGATAAGGAGAATATTCTTAGAGGATGAGGTCAGACTGCAGTGGACATGAGCCCCCAAGAATGAAGAGAAGAGAACAAACTTGGTGGAGGAGGATGACAAGAATCCCAACTAAGTGCTAGAAGAGGTGGAAGAAGACACTATATCCGTCTACATCAACAATGGAGTTTGATGTAGGTTGTTTGCAACCTGAACGGGCAGTTCTATTATCTGACTCCATTTTGTGAGTCTCACTCCCAAAACCTTTCCTACATGGGGGATTTGATGCAGGAGCACTCTAGGTGAATCTTAGTTGACATGTTTTTTTTTCCATTTATTGGCTTAAATTTAGAACTTGTGGGAAAACTCTTGGAATGATTATGTGGTCTTTGATGTCCACATATTGTGTCATCTATTAGATCCTTGATACATGTCTTTGCAACAATGACTATATATAGTGGAAATAAAGACTACACACTTTAATTGTTTACCATGAGGTGTCAACTTGTGCAAAGAAACAATTGCTGGATATGCACAAATATTTGTATTGATATTTAAAAAAAGCTTTAGTCAAATTGAAAAATGATATGTGATACTTTGGAGTCATTCCCGGTAAGTACATGGTAGCTGGAAGTTTGGAATTGTTGTGCCTTAAAAATATTTTCACAATGGTAGGCTAAGGGGGAAAATAGGCAATCAAGAGAAGTTGTGAAGAGGATGAGGAGGAGGCGACAAAATCAAACATCCCTTTGTGTTTGTAAATGAATTTTTTTCAACTACGATCCTGAAAGGAAAGAGGACATGATTTCCAGCAGCAACTAAAGAAAGTGAGGTTGTGTTCTATTGATGGAGATGGAGAGACACTGGAAGGATAGGAGCCAGTAATTTATATGAGGAGAGAAGTATGAGTAGTAAAAAAGGTTGTGAAGGGAAGGGGGAAGGAAATTAAAAATTGGGAGTAGAGGGCGTGACGAGATAATGCAAGGATAGATGGGAGAACTGGGCAAAGAAGAAAGAGTAGGCAAAAGAGGAACAATAAATTTCACCTTAAAGGAATCGAATGAGGACATAATAGATGAATAATTTGATGCTTGAATTTTAAAGAGGCTAGAATGTGGGCAATGTGAGAAAGGATGCCACCAATTCTTGTTATTGTTTAGTTGTTTTGTTCTGTTTCATATCCAAGATAATGTTCAATCTGAAATTGTTATTTATTTTAGTTTATGAAAATGTTATGTTAGATGACCAATTTTTCCACTCATTTGTATATTGTTATTGGTCTGGAATTCTTGTCAAAGTTATTTGCTTAGATTTCAATAGTTTGCAGCTCGTGTCACCTTGAGGACCCTTCCAAATAATTTCAAATTCTTACTCTCAAATGTTATGGATAATTCAATTCTCTCTCATGAACCATAACATTCGACAACAAATGATTTTGATAAATATGGAACAAGTACATGACATGAACTAGTTACCCCTCTGAGCTTCTCAAAAGCATCTTGAGCTTAATCATTCCAAGAGAAAACCTCATTATTTTTCTCTAGTTAGGAGTGTTGCAAGTCTTTGTAAACCCCTCAAAAGCCTTCTCTATAAGTTTCAAAGACCAAATAATCCTCTCAGCTATGTTAATGTGGTATAAATTGGAAAACTCAAGAAGATTTACATCTTTTGTTGATCAATCTAAACACCTTGAGCACTAATGACATGCCTCAAATAAAAAAGGTCTATAACCCCAAAGTCCCACTTAGTTTACTTAAGAAAATGAGAATGTTTCTATAATATCTCAAGGACTATATCAAAGTGCCTCAAGTGATCTAATATTTTATTGTATGAAATATATTTTCAAAAACTACTAAAATAAAATTTATTAATTGGTCATTGAATACCTAATTCATAATAGACTATTAAGTGGTTGAGGCATCTACCAAGTAAGTTGCATGATTGAGAACTCAAAGTATCAAAAGTGGCATCTTAACACTATCTTCTCCATCATACATGTTGATGATGATAATCTAATCTTAGATCATTTTTTGAGAATAAGGCTGCTCAATGCAAAACATCAATGAGCTAATAAGTCCTAGGAATATGATACTTTTTTTATGGTCTCCTTGTTTAATGTTGTGTAGTCAACACACATCTTATTGTGCCATTATTCTTCATATGAACCATTGATGATACAAATGGACTAGAATTGATCTAATATAACCCATCTCCAATATTTTTTTATGGTCTTCTATATATATCTTATTTTTTGTATCCATGGTGGTGGCGAGGAGTGACCATAGAAAAATAGTTTGAATATTAACATGATAGCCATAATACTTACTAGGAGGTGAAGTTATGTGCATGTATTTCACCATAAAACAACTAGTTATCCACATAACTTTTCCCATGCAAAAATTCATTTTCATTCTCAACTATGATTACTTGGATTAAATCGTTAGGAACAACTCTTACCCTGATATCTTTTCCTAAGATAATATGTGCTTCTCCTAATCCCATCATATAAAAATAATCACAAACATTTTAATCACCAAAGGATAGTTTGAATTGTTAAATTACCATATTACATGGAATGATGAATTCATCAACCAATTTGACATTGAATTTGATGCAATATTAACTTTTCAAGCCCTTCTTTACCACCAAGCCTTCGTCAATGAAGTTGTGAGTAGCCATAATATCAATAATTGTTGTAATCCATTTCCTGAATAAATCTCCACAACCTTGATTGAGTGGTATTATAGTGTTCTTGAAATATATTTGAGTTTTTTATTTGCATCTTCACTTTCCACTTTTGTAGGTTCATGTTTGATGATTTGTTACTTTGTATCTTGTAGGGTTTCTTGTTCTTCAAGATCATTTTCTTCATTAGATGTCACCTCAATATAATGGAATTGGACATTGTCAAGGCGCATGTGACTATGTTCCTACGACTCATTTCAAGAGAAATAAAATAATTTCATTCTAATCTCATTCCTATTGTGATCAGGCAATTTCTTCATTGTGAAGGGTTGCACTAGACTTTTCTTAGGATGTTTGTTGACTTATTCCATTTGAGAATCACCCTTATATAGGCCAATAGTACATGGTCTTTTTTGAGATGAAAATTAGTTCCTTAACACAAACAAATCAAGTTCAAAGCCCCCTTTATAGCTTTCTAAGGTAGGTTCAACATAAAGAAAAGTGACAATGTCTTCTAACATGTTGGGTACCATCATTGAAACTCCTTGAGATTCTACTACATATGCAACTATTGAGGTATATTGTTTGTTTCTTGCAATCTCTCTAAAGTACTCTTCAACATCCTTATATTCAAATATACTCAACAACCTTTAGTTGAAATAATCTAAAGTCTACACAAGGTCATGCCCTTATGTGGCTAGATGATGTTGCCACCAATAATAGGTAATTCCATCTAAATGCAATGCATGGGAAAATAGATAACATCTTCCATTTGAGGGTTGTTTCAAGTAAGTCTGCAACTTTTGCAATGAATCGTGAGTGGATTTATTGGCGCCATCAAAAGCATGGTTTACCTTGTGTCTCAATTCTTTCTTTCTTTCTTTTTTCCTATCATTTCTATTTCTCCCCTAGTCTCTTTTAATATATCAAAAACTCTTCCCTAATATCTCCAAGCAATAAAAATATACAAGGGCTCTGAATCCTTTAGATTTCCCTCGATATTCTTCAAAAAGTGTGTCAAGCTCCTTCATAGAAGTAGTTTTAGGTTTCATTTTTTTCTCTCTATTGGAACATGAGTCTAGCAAGTTTTGGGCAAAACTAACAATTGGTCAATTATTTGTAGATGACTTTTTTGTGTGATGTTTTAGTATGACCTTGATTCTATGAAAGGATGATCATGTGCATGTTGTATTAGATATAAAGTATCCATGTAAACGAGTCATTCTTTTTTATCTCATTGTCAACAACTCTACCTTTCTTTCTTGCTCCATTTGAATCTCAATCATAAATCCTATGATAGATATTCTCTTTCCTCATTTTTCAAAGGTATTTCATTATTCCCCTTCATTCACAATATGATAGGAAGTTACTTTTGATATTGATGTAATGACTTGAACATATTTAACTACAAAAACATCTACCACTTTATGACCCTTAGGTCCCACGAAGGCAAGGAAAGAGCATATTATGGATTAATAATGATTTTATTATATTTATTTAAATACACAAGAATGCATGAAATAGGTAACAATAGATTGCATAAACAATACCAATACACTAGAGATGAATAAAAATGTGAGATATATGAAATGAAACACATATAAATATGTATCAATATACTATTACAATGGGTTGTTGCAAAAAGAATAGAAGATTTGATAGTAAAACAAAATAAAGCTTTCAATGCAAATACAACCTTTAGATGAGATTTCACCCAAAAAAGATAAAGGGATTTCATCCTTGAGTTTCTAGGTGATCAAAGAGGTTTCAACATTTGATCTTCAAATCCAAGGATTTTGGTTCTTCAATTAATAGTTGAACAAAAGGTTCAAGCTATCACATGAATTATATAAAAGTGACAATTATTTCAAGAGAATCAAGCACCTCAATTTGAAGGCACTAGGAGCCTATCACCTTGGATACCCAAATCCCCACACACATATCCCCACAAAATAATAATACTAATAAATTTAGATAAGATTACTCTCTAAAATAGCTCCCACTTCGTCAAGTATGCCAACTCGTAATTCCCCACTAATTGACCTATAATCATAGAATATTCCATGATGTAGTTACCATTTGCCTTGCAATTTAGAAAATATAAAGAAAACGCACATCCCAATTCACCGATGCTCACAACTATATTTTACTTTATGATTATTTTCCTGCTATTTTATATTTTTCTTCTATTTCCTCACTCATGGCCCCTTTATTGAAATATTTAATATCCTCGTTGAAAATACAAAGGGCTTGTATAAGTTAAATTTATCAAAAGGAGACATTACAAATTCTATCAATAATGTATTAAACATTTTTAACTTACAACCGATTAGATACAACATTATATCGCTCTTATTAGCTTTGGAAGCAACATTAGTGAGGATTCCTTAATCAATATATTTCTTTGTCAAATTACCCTTGAGTCAATAGAAAATCTTTTTTTTTTTTCTCTTTTTCTTGCCTTAAAATTGAAAAGGTATGTCACTTACATTATAAATTCTAGCACGGAAGATTTATACATGGAGATGTGAACACACTACACAATGAAAAATGTAAATTGATGTTAGTAAGTTGACGTACATACACTTGTCCACACTTGATGTGGGAGAATCGTTTAAGTTGGTTGTGACCAAGTAAGTTGATGTACAACTGTCCACAATTGTCTATTTATGATGAAGAGAATAGGAGAATTGTGTAAGTTGGTTGTGGTAGAACTCTTTGAAGTTCAGATAGGAGAATCCTATTAGTTGGTTGTTAGATAAAGTTAGTAGTTAAATCAAGGAGGCAACACAATATCTAACAGGCAACTACAAGTTGTAGACACACACACACATATTTGTATATATATACACAATATACATATATATGTGTGTTCATATATATACACTACACACACAATGTGTGTGTTTATGGAAATCCTAATTCTTATTGAAAAATTATTAGCCTGGCTCAAGGTTGTTTGCTTTGATGATTAAGTTGAGATTTGGTAATGCTTGGAAACACCCAATTTTAAAGCGCATTTGAGGTTGCTTTTAAAGCGGAAAGTAACATTGAGTTCTGAAGTGTATTTCACATGTCACATTATGACTCATAAATTTGCACCGCTTTATATTCCCACAAAGGGAGTAAAATTTATGCACAATAGTTTTCAACTACTTTATTTTATTGTATGTCATTGTTTACAAAATAGAAGAGCAATAAAGTCTCCTTCCATGTTAGAAATTAAATTATAAGATACAACATCATATCATTCGTACTGACTTTGGAAGCAACATCAGTGAGGATTTCTTAATTAACATGTTTCTTTATCAAAATTCCCTTGAGTCAATAGAAAATCTTAATTGTTTTCTTACCTTGAAATTCAAAGGTCGTGTCACTTCAATCACAAGTTCTAACACTAAATATTTATATAATTGATTATTTTAGTAGTGCTTACCATTGGGTGGATATTTTGCAACTGATAACTTTAGGATCAATTACAAAACAATGGTTCCAATCACAGTGTATGAGACATAGTCTCTCCTACTTCTAAGGGAAGGCTCCCCCTTCTTATTACTACTTGAATCAACAAAACAATAACTACTTTTATTTACACTAATAAAAATAGATTAAATAAAAACTCTTATTACTACTTGAATAAAAAAACTCTTATTGCAAAATAGATGTTACCTTTACAACACAATCTTTCATCGCTGGTGTAATTTACTTACAAATTATCAGTCGGAGCAATAATCCCGCTAAACAGAAGATTAGACATAAGAATAACCTTCAACATACCAACAACTTTGAGTTTCCTAGGAGTTCACGAAAGCTCAAAGTCTTTCCATGACACCTTATGAGATTTTGAGAACAAGAATGAAACACACACACAACTCAAAGTCTCCAACATATATTTCACCTTGCATGCACAGATGCAAAAAACAACAACACAAAGTCTACAATCTATTTCCTAGCTTGAGCTTTCTATGCTAATCTTAGACATGATAAGCAGCTCCAAGTTTGCAAGATCAAACGTGAAAACCTAAGTACAACCCTAAACACAATTAGCAGCTCAAAATCTGCAAGATTGAATTTAAATCCCTCTTGAACAATAACACAACACTCAAACAATTTTTAGAAAATGACATCAAATAACAATTTGAATCATCACAAAGTCTGAAAAACAACCCGCCTCTTTTATTGAATACAATTTTATTTACATCAAAGTTCAAAGTCTTAGAGTGCTTGTCAAACCGACATAGTTTTGTTGCTTTGCCTAAAGATGCCTTTTACAATGAGCACCCTCTCTTATTTATAAATGAGGCGCTGAGAGAAAAATATGGAAAACTAACTACTTGCAGTTGACTTATTCAAAATTACAAGTCCTATTCTATTTCGGCTTGCAATGTGTTTACATGTAATTACAAGTTACAACTTTGCAAGTGATGTGATCACATGCAATTACATCTTTTCATTTTACATGTAATATGTCGAAACAAAATTACAAGTGCATAATTGAAACTAATACAAGTGTCTAAAGACAGGACTCTATCAACATCATCATTTGTCAAATCTTCATGCTGCTGTAAGATGCTTGACACTCAAAGCATTCAGATATAATGAAGGTATTTTGTTCCGAAACATCAACTTGCATCCTTGACGATTCTTGTGTCCTTTGCCAATGAACTCCAACCTCGTCTTCACAGGTAGTACAATTATTCAGGGGAAGTTTCTTTCTACGAGGCTAGATGTGAAATCTAGAGCGCGAGTACATCTAAAGGGAACACTGGAAGTTCCATGATTTTATCAATTATTAGCTTGAATCACTGGTATCTTTGCCCATTTCCTTCACTTTAAACAACAATGACCTTGATTCTTGATATCGTTGACATTAATGTTCTATTTCAAACCCTTGATAGTGAAAGTACCCTTGTTTTGGACCATGATCATTTATATCTTGAAAGCATTCTATTGTCCTCAAGCATTCATGTTGTTGTCATGTGTCTTTGATTATGTTACTATTTGAATATCCTTAACTACTGCTATGATTTATATGTTATATAGGTTATCTCTAAGGTATCACTATGAATCTTCTAAAAATCGCTCCCTTTTCAATGAACCTTGGGCCCCTTTACGAGAATAGTTATCAAACTCCTTGAAACAGTGAATGTGCCTGTGGTTTAATAAACCCTCTTTATGACTATACCTTTTGATCTTTGCTTGTCTCAATATCATCATGACTGCATTCTATTTCTCATACCTCTTGATCATTGTTGTCTATGACTTTATAGCATTTGTCAATGTCTGCTCTTTCACTGTGATTTGTCATCTTGTGATAGTGTCCTTATACATCACGTGATCACTGTCTTGTATGCATGTCATTGTCTTTTGTGTTCACAAGTTACTTCATGACAATTATTAACTCTTTGGACTGCCTCCTTTTCATGTCATGGCTATCTCTGTCCTGAAAGCATTCTACTTCCCTTGACCATCTCCAGATGTCATCATCATGCTAAGACATATAGGTGCAAGAAAAGTCATAGGGAGTCGGGTCTCTAGGACCCGACTGCAAGTGGAGGTACAAGCATTTGTGGTTCCGACTGCATATGGAACTTGTTTTAATGCTTACAATCAGAGGTTACAACCCTTATTACCTCTGAACTTTGCATGACAGATTTTTTATTAAACTTTGAAACCTTGAAAAAGAGAGACAAGAGATCGGGTGTTATAGATGCCACTACATGAGAAATTGGTTGGCACTTGCAAATCGGGTTTGAAGGCCCAAATTGCAAGTGCAATTTTGGTTTTATTTGCAACTTTACATGCTCAATATTGTAATGACGGGTCTGAAACCCGAACTGTACTCAGTGTATAATGAGGACATGTTGAACATCAACTCTTTAAGAACCATTGACACATAAACAAAGAAAGAATTATGCAGATCAGATCTTCCTTATGACATATTTGATCTCTGTATATTTGTGACCTTGTCATGACAATTTCATTGTCTTTTCACTGTTTCTTGTTGTGACTATTATTCCACAAATCCTTGGATTTGAAAGTTTGAGATGTATTCTTTACTCATTGTGCCAAAATATGACCTTACTTTTCATTACCTCTGGCTGCCTCCTCGTCTTCAACAGTTGCAGTATCCATGTGTTTTCTTTGAAGTAGATTAAAAGATTGGTATGTAGAGCCAAAATTGGTCGGTTATGAAATACTTGACTACAAATGACCTGTTCACTTGTTCACAAGATTCAAAACCTCGATCATAACCAACAAAGGGCAATACAAAAATAAGATGATGATAAAGAGTTAAAACTTGACCATCATATACGACACTGTGAAAAACATAAGCAAACCTTGCTGAGAAAGAACTTGAATTCGGAAAATCCAAATTCTACATACTTGGTGGATAGTAATTTTAGTAACAACACAAGCTATCTTGGAGTAAGACACACACGATGAAGGTGTAACTTACAAACCTCAAGATGCGTTAAAATTCAATGAATTATAAACTATTTGAAACACACCTCCTCGAAAGTAATAAATGTACAAATATGCATTTTGAAGATCCACAACCAACTGCAACGGTAAATGGGTGATCAACATATGTAATGTTTTGATGGCCTTCAGAACGACAGAAGCTAAGCTCCAGACAAATTGTCCATGGCTATGTATCTCATACTTGGATGTAAAAAAGGTAAGAAAGTGTACAAAACTGTTGTCAGTCTTGTTAGTATCGTCTGGCGGAGGGTCCCCCAATCATTAGCGGTATCATACCGGAAATCAGGCCTCCAAAAGTGATAACGGCCTCGTCCTAAGCCACCAGGAGTAAGCCGCCAAGTGTAGTTGGACCCACTAACTGCGATTTATTAACTAACATGTCAAATGACTGTAGCGATAACATGTCAACAGATAATGTCACATACAAAGTATGAACTAAATTTCTCTTAAAAGTCGCAGTTCCAAGCGTGATTTTGAAAATTTGACATATGGGATTTTTTCTGGCAGCGCTTTGGTTATCGCTCTGGTAACACTTGATTTCTTCCATTATTTTAGAGGTGGGAGATTTGCAGATATGGGATATTTGTAGATGTGGGAGGTTTAAGCTTCGGCCGGTCTGATCAAGCGAGGGAAGGCGATTTGCAAAAGTTTTCGACTCACAACATTGGAGGTAGGCTAAATACCTTGCAATGTTTTCTGCCCTGGTTGTGTTTTTCACCCTTTAATTGTGTTTTTTTCCATGTAATCGTTTTTGGTATTTGTGTGTCGCTAAGCAGTATTTTGGCTGTGTAGCGGGAAAAGATTTTGTATGACTGTTTGCAGAAGTTTTTTACTCGCAACATAGTGGGTATGTTGAAAATATTGCTTTGTTTTATGCCTTAGAACCATCTACAGTATGTTTATTGGCACTTATGTTTGGTGTTGGTATGGGGAAGAACAAGGTTTTTGCGACAAAGTGGAAAAAGTAGCAAACTGTCAAAACCCTTGATTCGATATAAAAGAGGTAAGGCAAAGATTGTAACCTATGACTTCAAGAGCATCATTTGCAGGATAATTTTTAGTTGCTTAAATGTTGATGTGTCGTATCATGTGAATAACAGGTTATTTGGCGAGAGTCATAATAGTAGTCTATTGTGGAGGAGCCGAGAGAAGAAACTAACGTTGCGAAAAAGAGGTTTGTAGCATTGACCAAAATCGGCCTGATTTCCATTCTACGGGACTGTGAGCTGGCTTGTAGAGTTATTTTCTATTTCGGCTTTAAAAACCATAAATTAGTTTGTACAAACCTTAGTTCATACTTCTGTCTAATGTCATTGCTATTGTATTTTGGTTTTGTTTCCTGTATGATTCTTTGAACATTCTATCAGTTAATAATTTTCCAGATGTCATTGGTCACATATCCATAATCAAAAATGATAATTTAAAATGTGGGAACCAATGATGCAAGAAAGTGGAAAAAATAATCTTACTTGCATTCCAATTATAGTTCCCTATTAGGCATATATTCTAATTATAGTTTTGAGTAGGTGTAGTAGTCCTAAGTTAATATCGAGTTAGCTCTTCCTTCAGTCATTGGTGGAAATTCTTTGTAGATGTACAACTTATATGTTAACATGTGCTTTCCAAAGTATAGGTCCCAATTTAGAATGCATTGTTGGTTCTAAACTCTGGTGGGCTATTCTGAATCTCTCTTTGAAGCATTTTTTAATAGTTTCCTTGCTTGTTTATACTTTGTTTGTTGCAATGAATAGTTATATCTTGGAAGTACAATTTTTTTTGTGTTGATTTGTTACGCATTGTGTTGTAACCTTCGTGAGGGCACGCAGAAACACTAGTGTGTATGTTGTAGGATCTGAAATATTAACTGCTTCTGCCAAAGCATGGACTTGTTCAATTGTGTGTCGTGATTGTGTAGTAGTATTTTTTTTGTTTTTCTGCATAACTCATTTCTTGCAGAAGCATGGACTCATTTAGGCTGAGAAATTACCACATAAAAATCCCTATCCGTGAGGGTGACCAACCTAGGGTTGAATATATAATACGAGATGAAGCCATGCCGTAGTTTCAAAATTCACAATGCCAGATTGTTCAAGATGCGATCGTTGATGTCATTGGGCCATGAATTATAGAAGAAGAGTTGAGATGCACTTTTCCATCGTAGGCAGTATCTAATTTTCTGTCACAGTGCATGGACTTGCTGCAGTCTAGTCATGAGATAAGTCTAATTGCTGAGACTTATGTTCACAAATTGTTCCTTCCAGGGAATACGTTGGAGGAAGCCATAAAATCATATGACATGTATAGTGGTGATGCATATGTGGCAGGAGTTATACCTCAATCAAAGCTTAAGAAAGATGGCGACATGAGAGAGCTATTGGGAGCAGTTGTGCTGGCTCTTAATGAAAGAGATTTTGTTTATGATATATTGGATACTGTAGAGTATTTATGGGGGAAGAGTGTGCCAAAACACATGCATGATGACTTACAGAGGACTTTAAATGCAGTCTCAGCATTGTTATGGCATTTGACCAATCTCAAGCACTCAACTGCAAAATGCACATTTAAGCATTCGAGGAATGATAGTCGAAAGAGGGCTAGGAATTAGGATGGGCGGCGAAAGTTTTTGGTGTTAGATGTTAATGAGAATTTTTTAGCATATTTGGACATATATGCTTGGCCATATTGTCTACTTTGTATAATTTTGTGGCAGTTGTTGACAATGTATAAGCATAATATCATATGGATAATTTTGTTGCTTTGATACAGTGAGGAGTTTTTACATAAATATTTATAAGGTATTAAATGTTTAGAAGGCACTATTCCATTGGCATTGAAAAAATATCATGTTGTTTACGAGGATTTGCGATGTTGTCATTGAAAATAGTATTGGAATTGCAATGCCTCCGGTTATGGGTATTTTATAATGATTAATCTTTGCCATAAAATAGTGGTTTCATAAGAGCATTACATAATAAGTGTCAATTTACGTATGGAGATGGAAATCGTTATGATATAGTTCTTCATAACTCCTGTCCATATTCTCAATGAGAAATCAAATCTTCATTGTCTGGAATGTCATAAGTGTTCTCTGGATTATATTTAGATAAGCGACATAAAACACTCGTTCAAACATATATTGATAAGAGCATTAAATCAAAAATCTGAATTTATGTATAGAGATAAATTTATTTATATATTCAATTTGAATATTTGAAGAAAAACACTAAATATAACCAAATCTGCATAGTCTGCAATGTGATTTTTGGTTTGAGGATTGCATGTAACGTGGATCGATAGTACTGTTTATGGGAAATCCCTCTGTTGTAGGTACGAATGGATTAGAACGGTGTTGTTTGGTATATATTTTGATTGGTGACAGTGTTAACCATAGTTTATTAATAATACAAACTTTTAGTGTATATTGTTTTTTCTAGTTTTAACTTTCACTATGATATAAGTTAATTGTAATGTGTACTATTCATGTGGGCATAATGATAATAGGTAATGCATGCATCGACAGGAAGTGCACGCATTGTGAGGTGTTTACCATCATTTGATTTCAAAGCATTGCAACATTGTATGTTATGCCACATGTCTCCATGGAAGAACGTAGAAGAGAAGACATTAAAATATTCCAATATAGTGGCAGTCCCAAGTTAAAATCAAGATAGCTCTTCCTTCAATCATTTGTGTCAATTCTTTGTAGATGTACAACCTGCATGTTAATATGTGTGTTCGATACTATAGGTCCTAGTTACAAGTCTTTTATTTCTCCTAGATTATGCCTTCCTAATTCTGAAGTGTCCAACACCTAATTGGACATAAATGCACCCCTACAGAATAGAAGTGCATGTTGACCCTCTTCATCGATCTCAATTCCTTTAGTGCTCTCAGTACTCTCCACAAGCCCTTGGATCTACTCATGTTGAACCTTATTGAATTCCATCTTGCACCCACTATAAACTCATTATTTGGCATCCTTATACTTTAATTATTTTCTTCTGGATTTGATTGTGTAAGTGTTTTTAGCATCCTTATACTTATTGCAATGGTGTCCCCCATAAGACCCATATTACTAATATTGGTCTCCTGATCCCATCTGTTCAAGTTCTCTTGGTCATCCTTACACACTCCCTAAGTGTCTTGGAACTCCCTGAGTCCACTATTCAACTATGCACAGTCCTTGAGCATGCCCAGTGCTGCCTGAACACTGATACCCCATGTTGTGCTCCCTTGGTCTGCAAACCCTCAATTTCCATTCCTATCATGGGACAAATAGAATCCATGAGCTAGCACTGAATCCATCCCTTGAGCTCCTACTACCTTGACCACTATTCTTATGTAGATGGCTTTGTTGGTGAATCTTTTTTCTCATGCATCCAATGCATTTTGACCAACTCAAAGGCCACATAAAATTTGAAGCTTCATGCATTCCTTTTATAATGCAGACCTACCTGAGCTCCAAGCCCTAGTTCTGTGATCTGACTCAATCTCTTGGTCACTAAACTATTTTCCAACTCGGTTGCATTCTTGAAGCAGTTTTCCTATTAACCATGTACCTATTTCAGTCATGGACCACAATTGGACATGGTCACCCTCTTCGACTAATCTCATGGATTGGCTAAATTTGCTCTCTTGCATAGTCTGTGTAATCCGCTTCCCTATCTTTCAGGTGATGGAAGACTCCCTTGGACTCATACCCAACATTAGCTCAACTACTCTACTTCCCTGAGATAGGGACCTTGAGTATGCATCCACCAAAAAACCTCGCAACCTTATGACAAGGTGGGACAAATATCATTCACCCCTAATATCCACTCAGGACCATTATCTTTTCAGAAGACTAGAGGGCAGAGTAACTCTACTTTGTTCCACTTGAGGGAGGGTGTCTACCTTGGACCTCCGTAGTTCATGCCTAGTACATACCTTTCGTGGCTAATCCTTAGTACTTTACATACTAGTAACTTAAACACAACTAAACAATGAAGAAGAGGTGAAGATTTGGAAACATCTCCTGGATTAATGTTTTTTATAGGTGCACAAACAAGTACACATTCTTATTATAGAAACATCATACTCTCAATCGGCAGGGATAGATAACCACAAGCATCATGATCAAA
This sequence comes from Thuja plicata, assembly GCA_018584345.1. Classification (NCBI taxonomy): domain Eukaryota; kingdom Viridiplantae; phylum Streptophyta; class Pinopsida; order Cupressales; family Cupressaceae; genus Thuja; species Thuja plicata. The sequence continues at coordinate 2,122,165 of MU227389.1, read as the reverse complement.
GCCATTCAAACCATGTTACCATGTATGAAGAGGTGACTGTTTTGATTTTACTATTTTCATTTGCCCCCACATCTGTAGTATTTTTATAGCTACATTATACTCTCTACCATTGAGCACGAATAGATTACCAAATGTAACATAACAGAAGGCTTTCAAATAATAGTTTGAGCATGTCAAACCTGTTTGCCTCGTCTATGAGGTGACATCATTTGGCCTCTACTATTTTCATTTGCACACACGTCTACAGGATCACATGCATGGGAGTACCACCACTGTGGTAGCACATGTTATGGGAGTCAAACTGGTATGTCAAATTGCTTTCGCAACATCGAACATGTAAATCCAGATGAATGAAAGATGCATAAGCAAGCATTTTTAACCTAAACAATACTAGCTCAAAATTTTCCGTGTTGTAGTTAAAAAACAAGGGCTAAGCAAGGAGGTGTGTTGCCACAACATTTACCTAGAAAAAAGAGCAGACAAATAAGCTAGATTATGAATAGTGATGGAGTCTACGCAGTAAACTCAGAGATTTGAGAATCACGCCACCAATCAGAATAATGCATGTACTAAAGATCTGAAACAACTAAATAAAGAATTTTAGGAGCATAACAAGATTTGAGTTTTAGTTCGTAGTGTGCAAACATTTTCTCCCACATTAGGTAATCCAAATTTGTAAAGAGATGGAGTTATTATAAAGAATCCACAGTGGGCTAGTATTGTTTCTCTGTGGGAAAAGAAAATATTCCTTTGTGAAATGCTCAAATCTTCGTGAAAATATTGCATGTTTTCGTCGGATAGTAGATAACACTATTTTATTTCTACATCAAGTGAAACATAATTTAACGATCCTAGGTCTGGAAGAGTTATGTCCTTGTTTGTGTGACCAAGTTTGAGATGGTTGAAAATTTTCTTGCCGTCATCCCTACTTTTGCGAGACAAATGTATCTGCAAAAGGTATTGGTTACAGGTTTCTCCAATTAAATGTCATTTATACGGGGGTATAGGAGTGAAATACATGTACTGCGAAGATATCTTGTTGCTTGTCTGATCTAAGCAATGCCTGAATTCTATATAAGGCAACTTTGCATATATTTCGCGAGGTTTTTTCTCCCTTGTTTTTTGGCTGACATCTTTTGCTATCCGACTGTAAATTTAAGATTTGTAATATATTAATGTATAAGCAACTTTGGTTTATAGATATTAATTTTTTTTGTAAGTTTTATCTTGATAGCTTGACTTTTATTGCTATTTGATGCAAACCACTGTGTCTCAAAGGATTTTTTTTTTTGTCTCTTATCAGAGTGAAACAAAAATTGTACTTGTTTGTCTTCCTTTGTATGGCGCTGCTTCCCCGCAACTATCACATTTGTATCCCTGTACAGGAATGAGAGAAGCCAGAGGAGGGACAAATTCTACTAATTATGCTGTCAAAGTGTTTTAAAAATGACTATATGTACGTGGAGTCTGCCATCGCAACTGTGATAGGGTGAAATGTTCTTTATTGCGACCCCCATTTCATATTTTCATCCTAGTTGATATCTATATTTATGTCAAACTGTATGGATGTCCTTCAAAGAATTGGCCCGTTTCAAGAAATAGCTCTGGTATTTCTGAAGGAAGTTTATATTCCAGGGGATACATTGGATTCCGCCATAAGGGGTTACGATCTGTATAAGGGCAAAGCCCCAGTAGGAAGAATAGTGCCTCGAGAGATGGTCAATGTCATTTCAAGTGTCAGACGTGTTTTTAAGGCTTACATGCAATCTGCAATGTTCTTGGATGATGAAATTGCTCAGATTCGGGTCCAGAGGCACGGTCAAGGGTTGAGTGTCGTGATGATCCAGGAATTGAACAAGAGTTTTGGATCTATTTTATTCCTATTGAAACACAGACACCACAACTTTGTCTTGGGCCTTGAGCCATGTGTACCATATGAGGATCAAATTTTTGAAGGAATAGAGGAAGTTGGACAGAATGACGATGTTGATGTTGAGCAGCAGCCCGCAAACCACAATTAATGAAAATGGCCTCTTGAAACACCAAAATGTTTGTTGTGCTAATATCTTCCTATTTTGGTGTGAATGTGAAGGTGTATGCAGAGGAATAATGTTGTAACCTCGATTGTTTTTGGCAGGTCATCCTGCTCGAAATCATAATGAGACATATACATATTGAGACAGATTTTTTTTTGCATTGTTCTTGAAATGTGGTTAATTATTTATATTTAAGTGATACTGTTGTTTGCAATATTTAATGGCTTCAGTGTGCTTTCCAACTGTCGAAAGGTATATTGTGTTTGATAGTTGAGATGTTCAAAAAATTGTTATTTGTACTGTTGACACAATACATCATATTTGTTAACAATAGTTTACATGTGTTTGATTGTTAATTAGGAGGGTAAAGGGCACATTGAAAATACACTATTTATTTTGAAGCCAGGGAAAGAATCAGTCGCTGTGATGAAAACCATGACCGTTGTTAATTTGAAAAATACAACTAAATAGAAACTTTATTCAGATATCGACCTCTAACAACTATTATATATATAATGACAAAATATATCTACAAAGAGATAGGATTTTTTTAGTACGTTGCTAGCTGTCTTTGCCAGGATTACTGGAATTCCTTGGAATGCGCAATTCGACACTTTCTTTACTTGGCTTACCAAGTTCCATTCTGTTGGGTGATATACCTATGGCCTCCGGTGATGTTATAAAGTCTCGGGATCCTATCAGAGTGCTTTTTTTTTAATCCTGTGCAATGGTTTATTTATCCTGGGTGATTGTCTATGCGTATCGTTGTGTTGGGTCTGCAATGACACGTACCATTTCCATGGCATATATCCCTTCCCATGGCACACCTCTCTACTCTTAATCATAGCCTTTCAATGTAAGGCTTTCCATTTGTGCGAATAGCCTCAGAGTGAACAATATTATGCAGGAATAATAATAATCTGAAGTTTGCTATGCCATATAATTTGATCGCTCATCCTAGCCATTCCTTGTATTCTTTCTGTTAAATGGAAAATTTTATATATAGAAGTTGTATGTTGTTGGATATATAGTAACATTACATTGATTGATATATGAAGTTTGTGACTATACCGAACAAATCGAATGAAGAAGCTATACATAGAATAGATATTTATGAATTTTTGTGCTAGTTATATTGAAGATGAAAGGGAGTTTATTTATGTCCCTTTTACAAGGTTCACGAGTATATTCATGGTGACAAAGACAATCTACAGATATGGATGTTCATTTAAATAATTGTTCTTTTTTCACAGTGTATGTTTTATTGAAATATTCATCAAAATGCTTGCGGTGAAATAACCGTTCTTTTACACAGCGTACGTTTAAATTAGTTGCCGAGGCGGTCAATATTTATTTGTGTGCTGTGACAAATGCAAACCTCCATAACAGGGTAAGTTGACAAATAGGGGTTTCTCTAAAATGAAGCTCCTAGTTGAATCAGGGGATCCCCTCATGGATTCAATTCAGGAAGAGAAGAGTGGAACCTTATGTGCAGTTCTTTGGTACAAATGCTAAACATGGTGATAGTATGTATGTTAAGTTGCTTTTCCACTCGAGATGTTTTTTGTTAGGAGGTCGAAGGCATGCATTGTTTTGGAAACTTGACAGGCCAGTAACACTCTGGTTATTTAATATGTGCAGGTTGGTATGACGTGAAATTTTCAGGACAAATTACTTGAAATTAGTGATACACTTCAGGTATCGTACAATGGGCCAACTGAGAGGTCTTCGCAAGATGCAAACAATGTGTTGGTAAGATAGTATGGTTTGAGGATGCCTATAAATATTATTTGGTCAGTTCATCAAATGGTTTGCAAGTTCAATAATAAGTTGAATTTTCATTGTCAGCCCATAGTGGGGAATTTTAGAAATATGTCTCCTAGACTGGCAAGAGTTGCCCATGCAAGTGCAACAAGTAAACTGGTAATCATATTGCATCATAGAAATATCATATAATTTGAATGATTTTGGTGTTTATATATATATATATA
>MU227389.1:2076191-2095533 GCA_018584345.1 Thuja plicata | reverse complement strand
TTTTGGCAAAATTGGCATACCAAAATTCCAATTCCATCCGTGCATGTCGACCACAAACAATGGATTTCAAATTTTGAATTCGCAATTCGGGAATAACGGCCGATATGCCTGCGTCCAAACGGGCCCTAAATTCAAACACATCTATATGCATTTGCCTAGAAGAGGCTACCACAACAATGTAATGTTTTTGGATATCAATACAAAACCATATTACCATTCAAAAAAATTAAAATAACTTATTTATTATATTAAATTAAATAATATATTGCCTATAAGAAGTATTGACCGTTTATTAAGAAATCAAAGTGTCATATTGACGGTTTTATAAAGCCTGTCAATCCATACAATCCCATAAATTTTCACCCTGTCATATACGTGTAACAAATAGATTTTTGTTGGCTAAGCTCCAGACAAAATGCATTAAAGGAAAAAAATAAAAAAATTCTTTCTAAATTCACAAAAGCACAATAAGTTTTCGACAATTTTTTTGTGGTTGTCGACCACAAAATATGTTGGCCATGAAGAATAGATGCTGAAAATTTCACAAAAAATCATGGTGTTTTTGGATATTTCAAATTTGGTGCATTCTATCTGGAGCTTAGCTGCGTCCTAGGAAAATGGGCAATACGACCATCAAATTCCACATCTGGCGAGCACCTTGGTTATGACAGTGGTGAAAACATTGAACATTTTCCCTTGCGTGCACTCCCTTTATTTAATCGCGCATGCGTGATTAAAGCTCGCCTGTTGGTCTTAAAAATATGCTAGCTCTTCAAATTACATGTCTTTGAGGTAACTGGGTCCGGCGGGGCAGAAAACACAGTACATTTTCCAGCCCATGAACCTTCGTACATAAGATATCATTCTCGGCCAATTAAATTGCCATAATATCTTAAGTCCTCTCTGAATTAAATCGCCGAGGCCCGATGTGTTGACTGCACCGACAAGCATCTCAGCTTGAATTGTACAAAAAGAAAAGGCTTGCTTGGATGGAAAGCGCAGGAAGCACAAGATGTTTTCGGCGGGGTGTGTGCACACTTTGTTATTTGCACATCTCTATTTTAGTCATGCATGGTCAAAGTAAGGTGGGTAGTATGAGTTGATGGTCGTTGTTTAGATCCTTTGGGATAGAGATCCGGATCCCACAATACATGAAACGTACGATGTTTTCATTCGGGCACCTGCACGCTTGAAATGTTCCCACTTCTTATTTGACCGCACAAGGCCGAAGTAATCTAGGGAAGTCATTTATTATGGAAAAAATGTGGGCCGCAAAACTTTGGCTTGCATCAATCAAAACAACATGTCATTGGCATGGTCGTCCCCATCAAGAGGGAGCCATATTCCTACAATGATTGCCTTGGTTATGATGCCTATGAGAGCACTCAACTGTCTCCTACAGATATTTATTCACACACACGTGATTGTAGCTTGGGCATTGTTCTTAAATTGGATGATTGCTCTTTAAAAAGATGCTAGCTCTTCAAATTACATGCGTTTGAGGTAACCAGGTCCGGTGAGACAGAAAAGATGGTATGTTTTCCAGCCCGTGCACCTTCGTATATAAGATATTGTTCTCGGCCAATTAAATTGCCAGAATATCTGAATCTACAATTCATTTCCAAATTTTAGTGTCAAGTTTGGGAGTTATGTTCTCATAACCTTGCAAATAGGGCTACAAGGAGTTTGGAGGATTATTGAAGGAAAATTCATAAAATGAATTCCTTGAGAATCCTTAGTGGATGGAACATGTCTGGAAGGTACTAATATCACCCTTGACAAGTTGATTCAACCCCTATAATTTAGATTTGTAAATTTCACTTTATGAACTAAGTTTGGCTTGTGACTTCATAAGGAGTAGTTTGAAGTATTGTTACACACATCTTGATCAAATTCATGAGTTTATTTTAGGATGTTGATTAGAATTTTGAGGTGTACTTTGATCTAAATTGAACGTATAAGTCTAGGTTTAAGTAGGTTGGTGTCTTGGAGACCATTATAGAAGGTTTTGAAGGACAAATTGTCCTAATCCCCTGTTCCTACCCTAGCACTTATATCATATTCTATTTTGATGCATAATCAAATATAGCACTAATGCTCAACTCTAAACAACCCAAATCTTGATTCTATCAAGCAAAATACCAATTAATGAGGATCAAATCCTCCTTCACTTCAAGCTCCACAAACTCAGGCAAGTGTACCTCAATTGATTTACTATTTCACAACAAATCTTATAGTGGATGAGTGTCTTAAACACATATATTCAACATTCATGCATGAAAATTGTAAAGTAAAGATTTGTGATTTTAAAAGGTTGACAAGCAACCCTAGCCCTGGCCAGCACTGAATCCTAGGGTACAAAGTCAATATAAATATATTTCAACAATATCATACTAGTAAAATTGATTTAAATCCAAGAAAGAACAAGATGCCTTACAAATTTCTTTCTACAACTTAAATCTCTACTCATCGAATTCTTATACAATCATTTAAATCCTTGAAAATTGCCCTTAGGAATTATATTCCCCTTATAAACAACCTAAAAATAGATTCTAAAATTTGCCTTACCAATTTATGAATTTGAAATGCCTTGCAAACCAAACTCATAAGAATGCAAACATGCACATGAAGACAATCAAAGATCAAGAAGGGATTCCATACAAATTTTTATTTACCAAGATAGCTTCAATACATTCAATCAATCAAACACCAATTAACAAATGCAAACTCCTAGTTGAGTTGCTTTGGACTCGCCTGGGGCTTGCTCACAAAAATAGCAAACTTAACTTCCACGCCTTCTCCTTCCATATGTACACTTTACATAGGCTCCCCTAACATGTCCCTCAAGGTCATGATGATTCCACGATAGGGTTTCATGTGGGAGACATTTTTCCACACTGTAGTCTTGGATAGGCCAAAGACTAGATACTTTACAAAATATGCACAAACGTAAAATAATGTAAAGAAAAAAACTTCAAACCAATGCAAAATGAAATAAAATAACCCTAGCTACTAGAATCCCACACGAAGAGAGTGTATTCAATCCATTAAAAGATGCTTGCAATGTAAAATGTACAAATTGTCTAGAAAACCAGAGATATAGTGCCAAATTACTTAACTTGTATTTCTTCAAAAAAACTTCCAACCTTAGGATTTGGGCTCCTTGGATCTTTTATAACTCCTCCTCACATGTGCAGGTGGTTGGGATACCGACCATTCCCTAAAACATTGATAGAAGTAGTTATTTTTTATTGTATTTTGTATACAGAAGTATGATTCTTTACACTTAATACAAAGATAAACATAAGCATAAAATTTGATACATCCTATGTTTTTATGAGTTTGTTGTGTTCTATCTATCTATTGCTCCATTTCGTGGTTGATGTTCAATGGGTAATTAGCTAGTTATCTAGTATCTCCCGGTTGTGTTGATCCTGTGTGAGATTTCTTCTTGATTAGTACCACATATAATATTTGAAGGTATTAGAGGGTGTCCCCCCTTGGTTTTGCAGAACCTAAAGTGTAGAAGTGTGGTTATGCATCATTTTTAGTTTCCTCGATTACCTCCAAGTCTATTGTTGTTGGTTTCTTCTTCTTGGGCTTGGTGTTGTTATCCCATGCTATGACCTCATCCTCTGTTAGCCATTTGAAGCTTATGATATTCTGCAACTACTTTAGTTGCCTCTCCCACTTGGCATCAGTGATAGCCCTTACATCTGCAACAAACTTGACAAAGTTTGTTTCACCTTTGAATACTTCGTCTAAGGTTTTATTAAACTTGTCCATATCTAAAACATTTTCCTCTGCTAGGAAAACCTCCTTCTCTGGCAACATGGTATCAAATTATCCCTTCCAATCCTCAACAGATTTCACCTCATCATTTTCAGTTTTAATTTGAGGGATAAATTTGCTAAAATCAGGACCAAACATGAATAACCTTGATTGAACTTGATTTACCTTTCCTTTGAAAAAAGGACAAGGCTATTGCAGCTTGCTCAATCATCTCTCCAACTTGGCACACTGATTTAGGAAGATTTGGTCGATGTGGTTGCAATGCTTCCAGCCTCTCAAATAAAGATCCCCTGCCAAACTACACACTAAAAAGTGGATACAAAGTTTCTAATGAATCCTTCACTTCATTTTCAATATCAGGCAACTTTATATATGCCTTGTGAACTGCATCTAACTTTACTTTTAGAACACTCATTCTGTGTTGCAAAATATTTGAAAATGCAGAAAGGGAAACCTCATTCCTATCCTTGTCGACTATCTTAGTTTCTTGAGTGAGCTCTTCAGCAACATTAGGCTGAACAATTTCCACTTCTTGTACTAGAGGAGGTTTTAGAGCTTTTTCTTGCAGAACCTTTATTAAGCATCAATGCTTGACTCTATGATTCCCAAGACTTTAGTCAAATAATGAAAATTCTAATTGATGAGGATTTGATCCTCCTCCTTCTTTGAGCTCCACGAACTTAGGCGGGTGCACCTCTCTTAATCTATTGCTTCTCAATATATGACACAGTGGATCAACTTCTCACAATGATATGCTCCTACCTTTTATTGAAACCATTGATAACACATTCTACAAATGCTAATAACCAATCTTATGCAGAGCTTTACAAGCCAGACTATGAACTTGAAAAGAGAAAATACTAATGAAATAAAGATTCTCATCCTTCTTCTCTTCGAATTTCAAACTCAGGCAGGCTGACCTAATGATTAACTCTCCAAGGAATCAACAAAATTATTTGTATTCTTTAATACAAATGATAAACATCTATGTTCTTAAACAGAAAATAAAAAGATTGTTTAGATTTTAAGGTTTGATGGTGATACCTGCTATTCAAATCCAGACTAGTGCCTAATTTAGGGCAAAGAGTCAAATGAAATATATGTTCACAAAAACCCTTTAATGAAAAAACACATAGAACCCAAATGAAATGCCTTACAATTCATCTTCTCATTCCCATATCCATGTATCAAATTCTTATGTAAATATTTAACCCTTTGAAATTACCCTTAAGAATTACCCCTCCCTTGGAAGAAACTCAAGAACAATCCCATATCTACCTTGTAAACAGTATATTGAACTCGCCTTACAAACTTAATACAAAAGGACTTAAATAAAAACATATGAAGACATCACAGATATGAAACATGAACTTCCACTGTATTTTATTAAAATATCTATGTTCAATACATCCAGAATGACAAAAAGTTGTAAAACTTGACAAAAATTAGAAAACTGCTTCGCAGTTGTGAACTCACCATCCTTAACATTTCATTACAACTTGCTATTATAGTATACACTAGCCATCTTGGAATATTGAAAGAAATAGGATGCAACAAGCTCAGATGGCTAGGAAAAGAAAAAAGTACAAAAAGACAAAAAAGGCAGTTACAACTTCAGTCGGTGGAGGAAAAGAACTTGAGTACTTGATTTGCAATCATCCTAGATCTTTTGCAGTTGGAACCTTTGTCCACAAATATTCATGGTAACTTTTGAAAGTTGTTATGAGACATAGTGACCACCAATACATGCTAACTTACACTTTTCTTGATGATAATTACCCTCCCTGTGCTCATTGGTCAGGTGCCAAGTGTCATTCACTCCTCATCTATTACATCCAAATCTATTGTTGTTGGCTTCTTCTTCTTGGGCTTGGTGTTGTTGTACCAAAGTGTAACTTCTTCCTCTATTGGCCAATTAAAATCCTTTATCCCTACAACTGCTTTAGTTTTCTTTCCCACTGAGCATCAGTGATAGCCCTTACATCAATAACAAACTTGAAAAAGTCTATTTCAGCTCTTAATACTTCATCAAGGGCTTTATTCAATCTATCCATGTCTAAAACATTATCTTTTGTTAGGAATACCTCTTTTGCTGGCAGCAAGGTGTCAAATTATCCCTTCCACTCCTCAACTTCTTTCACCTCATCATTTTCTTTTCTGATTGGAGGGATGAATTTACTAAAATTAGAACCAAACATTGCTAACCTTGCTTGAATTTGATTTTCCTTTCCTTTGAAAAAGGACAAGGCTGTGCCAATCTTCTCTATCATGTCTCCCACTTGACATACTATTTCTAGAAGGTCTTCTCCATGGGGTTGCAGTGCCTCTAACCTTTCAAACAAGGATCCTCTGCCTAACCATATACTGAACAATGGGTCTATAGTTGTTATTTGGTCTTTTACATCCTTTTCTAGATCAAGCAACTTGATGTATGCCTTGTGTACTACATCCACCTTTCCCTTAAGTATACTTATCCCATGCTATAAGATGCTCAACAATGTAGAGAGGGCAACCTCATTCCTATCCTTTTACATCTTCTTTGTTTCCTGTGTAGGATCCTTAGTGACATCAGGTTGCACAACAACAACCTCTTGACCAGGAGGAGGAAGGGGTTTGGAGAGTTCCTCTAATTTTTCTTTTAATTCCTCTATCTTCCCCTCTAATGACTTGATCTTCATTATCCTCTTTTCCCTATCCTTTTCCAAAGGCATTGACTCATCAAAGAGCCTTCCATATCTTGCTGACAATTTCTCTATTTTTTCCTCATTTAAGCGAGCAAAGTGGGTGATAGCTTGGGATATCTCCAAATATGATGTGTTTTGGATAGTCCAAATGATCTTGTCTCCATCTATCTTTTCCTATATACTGACCAAAGATGGCTTCTGAGTTCTTGGAGCCAAAGACCACATGGTGAAGGTTTGGGGTTTAGGATCATATCCACAACCTCTAATCATCTCCCCTATCTGAGTCTCGAAGGAAAATTGAGCATCTAGTTTCTTCTTGATCTGATCTATAATAAAAGCAGAAGCTAGATCCCATCCAAGCACAAGCAACATCTCACTGGACTTCACCAATTGTCTAGCCTCTTCTACTATGATAGTTTTATAATTAGGATCATAGGCCTTCAAAGCTTACAATGCTTCATCTCCTAGGGTGGCACCCTCTGTTATCTATAACTGGGATCCAATCTCTTGTTGCTTTCTCCAGATGAGAAAGTTCTTGAATTCATCAGTCTTAATGAATGAATCATCATTTAAAATATCCTCTTGGTAGAGTTCTCTATCATCCTTGCATAATTGGAGGGGTAACTCGACCTCCTCTTGGATCTCTCTTTCCTTTTTCTTTCCCTCTGTGATGCTTTTCCTTGATTGGTGATGGTATTATCTTTCACTAGTAATCAGGGTAGTTACTATGTATTTTTTCCTTCCTTGTGCATCCAACTGCAAGGGTCCTCCTTAATATGTTCTTTTCTTCTTTCTAGGAGGCTCACTTGTTTCCTCAATATTAGAAGCCTCTGAACTAGCTTCAAAACTAGGTGGTTGATCCATCTAAGGAGGAATATATATCCTATATCCTCTGTCACTATCTTCCTCATACTCAAAGGATGAGTTTTATTCAGGCCCCCTTTTATCTTTTTCTATTTGATTCTCCAATTGACTATACAAGATATCACCTGAGTCAATCATTTGAGTAATCCTATTCATATAAGGCACTCCTGGGAAGAAACCTCCAAAAGGAATCCCCACCCTTTTCATTTCTTTCTCCAAATGTATCAGGTCCCAATATTTTCCTGCTCTTCTCTCAACTTCTTCCTCATTAATAAATTTTTTGATAACATCCTCTTCATCACACTCTTCATGCTCCTTAATGGTAGTGACACTTGGGGTTAGCAATTTCTTGGCACTTTTAATGAAACCTTCCGGGTCTTCATATCTGTATTGGGCCATGCTCATCTTAAATTGCCCCAACCATTTGTTTATTCCCCCATGGCCTTCATCCCAATAACAAAATCAACAATATGGATATGCCTTGGTGTGAATGTACCCTTCCTCTGAGGGCCCAAGTGCTCTTTATTCGTCCATACTAGCTGCCAAATGAATTCCATTAAGGCAAACCTTGAAGGAACAAACTTTGGAAGTAAATGTGGGGGTTGAGGACATCCATAAGCCCTTATTATTGTGTTGGTTTTCTGCAGATAAAAGTCTCCCCAGTTGTGATCTCATGGCCACTTATCAACATACTCACAAGGCCTTAGAATACTTAGCATCTTGAATGATAACCTAGTTATATTTGTACCCAATATAGTTAAAATTGGATGAACAATCCAATTTTGGAACCCACATAACTCATTCTCATTGGAAGTATAGTTCCAGACCCTAATCCAGAACTGCACAGGGTTTGGCTGGCCCTGGAACTGTGTTCTTGGTCTCAAATTCTGAGTATCCATGTTATCTATGTTGTGAAAAAGAATTAAATGCATTAAAATTGAGTAATGCATGAATTTTGGGTTGGTTTTCTGCTGAATACTTATGAGACCCTCATGCATCCTATCAATGATATACTGAATGTAGTCAAAGTCAGTATTCACATGGGAGTTCTGGATGTCCAAGATGATCATCAATAAATTTGAAGGCATTCTCTCTAGGTGGCCATCAATTCCCGACACTCCGCATAACCCATATGCTAAGTACTTCATATAGAAGTGCAAATCCTTGAGTTCATATGGTGCACCTTTGGAAGCGAGTAATGGGGCTAGATATCTATTTGACCTAGGCATGTGAACAAGGATCAATTTTTTTACCAGATTGATCTCCTTACTATATTTTTCTTTCAGTTTTCTTAGATCAATTTTGGTGCTGGAGGCTTGGTAGATGCCAAAATATTTTATAAAGGAGGCCCTATCCAAGGTGACTAGGGCTGTCTCATCATGCTTTCTAATGGTTTTAGAAACTGTATCATACCTCATTGCCAATTCAACTAACAAGTCTTCATCCACAAAGACATTTGGGACTATCAACTTGGCCAAACCTAGTGTCAGGGATTTGAGACATGGATATTTCTATTTCTATTGATATAAAATTAGTTGAGAAAATGATAACCAAAACAACTAGGAGTGATAGGTTCCCTATTACTAGACATGAGGTCTGAGAAAAACTCATCACTAACCTTTTTGTTGTGGTTTGATCCAGGAAGAAAAGTGATAAACTCTTCTGAATAGTTTCTTTTCACCTTCTGCTCTTCCTATGTTTCCTTGCTTTCCCCACTGGCTGAAGCCTTGCTTGATTCTGCATGACTCATCTTTGCTGGTTTCTGAATTATCTCTCTCTAAACAAGACTCTCTTCAAAAATATCTACAACTTATCAAAATCTCACTTTGCTCTTTTGAAAACTTTGATAAGCAGAATGTACAAGTGATGAGTCTATTTATCATTGAACAATTAATGCATTAATCTAGTCGAGAATTCTAAAAGTCATTGCTTGATCATTTCAGCAATTACTTTGCATGTATTGAAATCAATTATGTGCTAGTCATGGCGTTGGAAGTTGATAGGTAGTTGAATTTGAAGTGAGAGCTGGAAAAAGGTCATGATTGCTTTTCGCTTTTAAAAACTTATAATATGTTAAAAATCCCTAGACGACATCTGATGGCTTGATTTTTTAGCTTTTTTACAACTTAGTAGAGTACTTGTACCTTGTCAAGATCTTATATCTTTCCTTAACTCTGGTTATTTGCTTTATTTCCTTGAAATGGCGCGAGAACAAGCTCCTCAGTATTTCACTATACCCAGCTTCACCATAGTTTATCTAGAGATTTAGAGATAATGTCATCTCCAAGTCACTAAATGAAATTCTTGACTTGGGTTACATTACAAGATTGGTGCAGAGCATACGATTAAGACTGAATCAATGACTTTTGCTAGATCCCTGAAAGAATACAAGACTTTGACTTTAATCTGGAGATCTAGCGCCAGTTGGACATATGGGACAAGATCGACGATCCTCGTTGAGTCACTAGAATATTTTCCTAACCTCGAGTCTATTTGGAGATTAGGAGATAAGCTTTACCTCGTAATCTATGAATGCATCTTTTAATAATGGTTTGATCTCAAGATTCAAAGAAAAGGCTTATCTCTGAATTGCTGAATAATTTTCTTGACTTGTCCAAGAGGAAACCCTTAAGGGGGAGGAGAAAGAAGAAGAACCGATAGAAAAGAATGATACTTTATTCACTATAGGGATAGGGAGGACACCTACAGTAGTGGAAATGGAGATAATGGGGTACAAACTATCTAATACTATTATGGATGGAGGGTCCAGTGTGAATGTCCTACTAGAGGAGACTTGGAAGGCACTAGGGAAACCCACCCTTTGGCCACCCACATTCCAATTGGTAGGAGCAGATCGACATGGAATCAAACCAATAGGAACTTTAATGGGGAAAAAGGTAATGATCAATACACAACAGTCCCTCCTTGACTTTGTGGTAATTACTCTAGAAAAGAAGGCGTACGATGCATTGTTAGGGAGAGGTTGGCTAGTGACAGCCAAGACCAACCATAATTGGAAAAGGAATACCCTATCCATAGAGGTAGACAAGAGAAAGTACATAATATATTTGAGGAATCAGTGTGTAAGTCAGGATCTCACATTTGACTCAGAGGGAGAAGACAAGGAAGGAGCAGAACTAGACAAAGAGGGAGTGCTACGGTTAGGGGAATGTTCAGAAGATGAAACTAGTTCCCTCAATGGCCTGTTTCACTGGCAGGTGGGAGACTATGAGGTATCCCAGCCAGAGTGCAATATGTTGCAGATCCAATATGTTGATAACCCCTTAAAAGACTTAGTAAATAGATCGAAACTAAGGCTTTATAATCAAAGAAAAGAAATATATCCTATGTGTCACTTATACATAACAGAAGAAATGAAAGAAAAAGAAAAAATAAGTCTTTTGGGAGAAATAATAAAAGCTAACCCTAACATCCATGGGTCCTATAAAAGACTTGGTTGCGGCATAACTCACACCACACCGTAGGCAAAGGAGAACGTGTAAGTGTAGGAAGAAAGAGGTACGACCATGGAAGCTGTACGAACTGAGAGCAAGAAGGAGCGTACATGGGAGAGTGGACTACTAGGACAAGGAAGAATCCAACCTAAAGTACAGGAGGGTCATACGAAGGCATAAGACCAACTCACGTATGAACTACCGGGGAATGTTACAAGTTGTACGAAGGCAAAAGACATAGTGGGAATAGGCCATACAGAGTTGAGGACTGTGGAGTGGATGTAGGGAAGTGGGGGACCATATGTTGCAGGCCGTGGAAGAAGGTCGTACACCATACACCATGCTTCAATCTCAGGGTCATACGCACTACAGGAGGGTTGTACGCCGTATGAACTGAAGGTGTACGAATTAAAGGAGGAAGGGACTAGCCATAGAAGAGCCATACGTCGTACAGGTAGTAGCAAGAATTACATATGTCGTACGGGCAGCAGCAAGAAAGCCGTACACCGTACACCTACCAGAAAGAAGGTAGGGAGATCGTACATCATATGAATAGCATCCAAAAAATCATACGCCATATGCCTGGAGATCCTCTTGATTGACGGAGACCATACACAAAATGGTAGGTACAAAACAATTAATAAAAATATACAAGGATTGGCTAGAGACGCAAAGATGGTAAAGATAAGTGTTGAAAACCCGAGAAAAGGAAGAATTATTGACTCCAAACAAAAAAACCCAACCTTACAGGTGAGAAATGTGATGAAGATGACAAGCAAGAAAGATAAATGGAAGAGATGGAAAGGATTACAGCTGCCAATATCAATTTTGAGAGTGTAATAGGAAGTGGATACCACGTCTGGTGGGAGAATGTAGAAGAAAAGCACACCCTAAAGGAAGAATTATAGAAAGAAGGTGGTGTCGAGGGTGGTGATGGCGAGGGTGGTGATGCCATCCCAACTTCCTCCAGCAGTCTATCTGCCTCTTCCAGTACTGTGTCTTCTCCAACATCCTCACTCTATATATCTCTTTTGTTGTCCATAGCCTGTACCACCAAGGCAACTGGGTGGGCCACTTATATACCTTGGGGTGTGTGGAGTCTAATCTTGTGTCCACCTGTTTTCTGCCCCCTTAGGTCCATGACCTTAGTATGATCCTTCTGGTCTACCAGAATTAGATCGGCTACGCCAGACAAGGAGAGTCTAGTGACTCCCCATTTAGGGATCTTTTGTTGCCCGCTTCCCTCTTCTTCAGTGCTTGGGTTCCCTTTTTCTGTATGGATTCCCTCCTTGACATATGTACTAGAAGTGGTATGAATTCCTTCCATACTAGGAATGGTATAGTCTCCTTCCTCCTCAGTACTGATGGTTTTGTGAATCTCGGTGTACTTTGGTACACCTCCTGGCAATGGGCCTTCCCCTCGTGGTAGAAAGGTGACATCTTGACGTGTGCCCTTTAAGTGGCTGAAATGAATTTCCTTATCCTCCGAGTCTGAAGAGGTGTCTGTACTAACCTCATCCTCTTCTAAACTTTCATCTCCGACCTCCTCCTGGCTTGAACCCTCACTATGTGTTGGTTGACATTTTGTTGCCTATCTTGGTTTATTTTTCCTTGGTTCTCCTCCATCCAATCCTATTCTGAAGGTGTCCAAGTGAACCCAGTATGTCATCGCTCATTTGTAAGGTTCCACCCTATTGGCTGGGACCAGCCCTCCCCTATGATCAGCAACCACCTATGTACAAAGTGCTTCCAAAAATAATGCTATGGCATGATGAGGCATATAAAATGTCTTATTCTTTATCTCCATGAATTCATGTAATCGTTCTTAAAGGAACTGCACCTAGTTATACACATGTCCCCTGTTCAACCCATCCACCACGGATACCATCTAGAGGGCTATATCTGATGTGTGGCTTCCAGCCGTAAGTTTACTTTTCACCAAGTCTACAATGCATCGTCATTCTTCATTAGCTATAAAGATTTTCTTTAGGCCCCTACTGTTCTTCTTGTTGAGGTTGCTTCCCCATTCATGTTTGGTGAGATCCTTCCTGCACATTAATTCCAACCACTTCTTCTTTTCCTTTGTTGGCATTGGGGTTTTTGTGAGTTCCTATCCTCGGTTAGGTATTCCAAATATCTTTTTTATTTCCTTAGTAGAGTAGGAAATAGTTACAGTTTGATGGGAATACCAGATTGTAGATTTGTGAGCCTGTCTATCATAACCAACCACCAAAGTTTGCAATATAGATTCAAATTCTTTTAAATAAAAATGGGCATAAAAATTATTTTGTCTACCTCGACTTTCTATAATGCTTCCTTTAGGGTGTTCTTGTCTTTTGCATTCTCCCACCAGGCGTAAAATCCACTTCCTATTACACTCTTGAAACTAATATTGGTAGCTGTAATCCTTTCCATGCTCTTCCCTTTATCTTTCTTGCTTGTCATCTTCATCACCTTTCTCGCCTGTAAGGCTAGATTTTTCTATTTGGAATCAATAATTTTTCCCTTGCTCGGATTGCCAACACTTATCTTTACCATCTTCTTATTTTGAGCCAACCCTTGTATGCCCTTCTTAACTACTTTGCGCCAACCATTTTATGTATGGCCTCCTTTTGTACGGCCGACCAAGAGACTTCCCACCCGTACGACGTACGACCTTCTAGCTTCTATAAGTATGGCGTAGGGCCTCCCTTCCAAGCTTGTTGCATATGAGTTCTTACTCCTACTTATCCACACCTTTGTTCCAGCCTCTATTCGGCATACGGTTCCTTTGTTATTTCCTTCCTCCTCTACTCTGTACGACGTATGACTTGTTTGCAGTCTGTATGACCCTTTTGCAGCTGGATGTGCGATGTATGGCCTTTCTCCCAAGCTTGGAGTGTATGGACCCTCTCTTCTTCGCGTTGAATCATGGGCTTCTATCTTTGTATGGCCTGCTTGAGTATGACCTTCCTGAGTACATCATATGACCCTGCCACTCATACGACCTTGCAGTCTGTACATCGTATGAACTTGTAGTCTGTACGTCGTATGACCTTGTAGTCTGTACATCATACAAATTTGCAGTCTATATGACACTTGGATGTATTCCTCCTCTGTATAGCCTCCCATGCAATCCAGTCTATACTGGCCTTCACCACCTCCTATACAGTTTAGTCCGTACAACCCTATGATGTCTTCCTCCTCCATACGACCTTCCGTATGATCTGTCTCTACTCTATACGCAGACTAGTCTTCTGTATGGCTTGCTTGTCTTGTGCTCCCATGTACACTCTTCCATGTACCTTCTATCTGTATGCTTCTTCTTGGCTTGAGCTTGCATGGCTTTCAATCTTCTACCTTCTTCTACCGAGTGTTGTGAATTAAGGAATGACACCTAAGTCTTTTATAAGACCCGTAGATGTTAGGGTTTGCCTTTATTTTTTCTCCCATCATTTTTTTTTGCTTTTCTTTTATTTTTTTCTATTATGTCTAAGTGACATATGGGATGTATCTTTTTTTCTAATTATCAAGCCTTAGTCCCTTCAATACTGGGTCCCAATCGTCCCCTATGAATATTTCCTTGGGTTCATCCTTCTCACCTAGGTTTATAGTTTTCAGTTTGGCCTCCTTGTATTCTACCTTTCCATGGAATATGTGTGTTGGTTTGTTATTGATGGTTGTCATTCCCTCCTTGTATTCCCTATACCCCTCAGGGTAACTTTCCTCTGAATCTGCTTCTTGGATTTGCAACATATTACACGCTGGCTGGAATACCTTATAGTCTCCCATCTTCCAGTGAAACAGGCCGCTGAGGGAGCTAGTCTTGTCTTCTGAACATTCTCCTAGCTGGAGTACTCCTTCTTCATCTAGTTTGTCTCCTTTTTCTTCTCCCTCTAAGTCAGATGCGAGATCCTGACTTACACACTGATTCCTTAGATCTATCGTGTACTTTCTCCCATCTACCTCTATGGATAGGGTATTCTTTTTCCAATTATGGGTGCCCTTTGCTGTTACCAACAAACCTCTCCCTAAAAATGCATCATACCCTTTCCTTTCCAAAGTAATTACCACAAAGTAAGGGAGGAACATTTGTCCCTTTAAGGTTCCTATTGGCTTGATTCTATGCTAATATGCTCCTAGAAATTGAAATGTGGGTGGCCAAAGGGTGGGCTTCCCTAGTGCCTTCCAATTCTCCTCCAGTAGGACATTCACACCTGACCCTCTGTCTACAATAGTATTAGATAGTTTTCACCCCATTATCTCCATTTCTACTACTGCAGGTATCCTTCTTGTCCCTATAGTGAGTAGAGCATCTGTCTTTTCTCTTGGTTGTTCTTCTTTCTCCTCCCCCTTAAGGGTTTCCTCTTGGCTATTTATTCCTTGTAATATTGCTACCCGTAGCTAAGGCAATGTTTCTAATAGATCCACAATTTTCACAAGGATGGTGGTTTCCAATACTTATTTCATGATGTTAGGTACTGGCCAATTATTTGGAGATTTAGTGGCATTTCCTCTTCCCCCCCTGACATATTATTTCTAATGTCATTCCTGGCTTCTTGGAACCTTTCTTTCTCTGTCGCTATGTCGGGGTAAGCTAGTTGCCTGGTCTTCATTCTTGTGATGGAAAAAACTTCCTTCTCTGATTCTGCAATGTCAAGCATGTTCACCCCCTTTTGTCTAGGAAAATTGGCATCCTCATGATTTCCCGATCCACACCATTTATATAACATCCCTTCATTCTATCCTCCCCCATTTCGGCAATCCTGGGCAAAGTGTCCCCATTCGTTACATCGCCTACATTGAAGCATGGGTCTTCCTTTAGAATTGTACTAGATTTCTCTCCAGGGTGTATTGTTATTGATGTTATTATTGTTGCTCCCACGTCTACTATTTCAGTACCCTCGAGGTGAGGCTTTTGTATTAGTGTTACGTGGAGGGGTGGCGGGTGGTGTGGATTGTTCTACATGAGTGAAAAATACTTGAGCACTCTGTGCCTTTAGATTGTAGGGGCTATCTTTGATTGTGTGGCCTAACACCTAAAAAATATCACAGAAAGCTTTGCGCAGACATGTTCCTTTTGTATGTCCCTCCTCACAATATGTACACCAGATTTCCCTCCCTTCTCTTTTTTACTCCTCACTTCCCGTAACTTCCTTCATCAACCACATCATGTCTTTTCTCAAGGCCTGGATGGTCTTGGAATCGTCCCCACTTTCTTCTGAACTCTCACTCTCACTTCCATGCTTCTTATCTTTGGAAGTTTTATTTTCACTTTTGATGTCCATTGCTTAGGTGCATGCCTCTCCAAAGGATGATGGCGGTAGTATTTTCATTTTCTATTTCAAGGATGGGGTTAACCCTTCAATGAACCATATTTTTTTCAATCTCTTAGTAGGGTTGTTATCCAATTTCCCTATCAATTCCTTGAGTCTCCTGGTATAACTCCTAACTGACTCATTTTTCCCTTGCCTCGTATTATATATTTCCATCACTATCTCGTTGTTATCCCGTAGGAGTCTAAATTCCTCCTCAAAGGCAGTACAGAGGTTCTTCCATGTGGTTTTTTGGGCAACATCCAAGTCTGTGTACCAATTAATAGCTATCCCTCTTAGTGTGCTAGGAAAAGATTTTAACCATTCATCTGTATCATTTTCTCCATTGGCTTGCCATTTGGTGATACACATTTTACAGTGTCGGGTCGGGTCATCCGACCCTTATCCAGTAAATCTTGGAAGTTTTTGCTTGACTACTGCCATTATTTTCCCTCCTGCCGGGACACTTCCTCCTGGCGGGACGTGGACACTTCCTCCTGCCGGGACACTCCCTCCTGCCGGTATGCTCCCTTTTGTCAGGACTCTTCCTCCTTCTAGGATACTTCCTCCTCCCCGAATACTTCCTCCTGCCGGGATGCTTCATCCAGCACTAGTGCTCTCTCCTTCTCCTTGTTATTCCTCTATGTGGGCAGAGTGGTGTTCCTCATGGTACTCTACTCGAGCAGGGGTTTTAGGGTTCTACCCTCCTCCCTTTAATGTCTCTGAAATGGCCAAGTTGGCTATTCCTTCTATAGTTTTTTTGATCAGGCTTTCCTCAAGTTGTCCTTTACTTAGAGCCTGGTTCCCCAATATTCTCAAGCAGCGACGTCTTTCTTCTTGTTGTTGTTGGCCAAGAATCCGCAAGGTAGCCTCTTCTTCAGTTTCTTCTCTAGGCCTGCACTTAGGATATTTGTTTGGAAGCAGGGGCATGAATCTATTGAGTGGACAAAATGTCTAGCCAGGAGTCGAGGACTTCCGCAAGGTAGATCCTACACGGCTGGTGGTACCAAAATTTTCCCGTACCATGTTTCTTGGAATCGCTCTCTCTCAGCTTCCCTTCACATGTACCAACACTTCCAGGCCACCACCAGATCTTGTGTCACTTGATATTACCTTGGTATTCCCTCCTTTTCTCGATGACCTCCAGGTCTGGACTCAGGCAATGACGCCAAAATGTAGAATGGTTATTAATCCACAATGTACAGAACAATACAATATATAAATTAATGATACCAACAAGACATTCACCAATACCAATGAAATGCATAGAGTACCATACCAGAATACCAAGATGTCAAGGAAATGTTTATTTCTATATTTATTACCAACAAAACCATCCCCTCAAAACAATAAACCAAAGTACTTATATAGTAGTCGGCTGGTTGGGGAAACCAACGGATGCATCTCCTCGTTCCTAAGAACCCTCCTGACAAAACATAACTAAGTTTACTATAAATTGAATTTATTACCTACTACATATACCCCCCCCCAAAAATAAATAAATAAATAAATTAAAAAAATTGTCATCTTCCAAACAACTGTACAAAAGGAAAATCAGACTTCAGAGTTGGATTGTGAAGACATCCCTAAACTTGGAGCTCATTCCTAGATGCGTAGGAGGTCCCATTCAGTAGCCTTCTGCTTGGCTCAAACTCCTTGGAGCACCCGTAATGATTCCATCTTTTTGGCTTCAGCTGCTGGTAACTTCTCTTCTAGACCAGCTCGTTCAATCTTTCATTTAGCTTCCCACATAGATTTTTCCTCTTCCCAATCCTTCTTCATTTTATTTGTCAAATCTTATTCTTGCTGAAGTTCCAAGTATGTCCTCCTGAAGGCCCCCTCCATTTCTCTAAGTGTGTACAAGAGGGGTGGCTACTCCTATTCCTATACTATGATGCCTGGGGCTATCTATATTTTAGCTATTTCTTCTTGTTTGTATCTACTCTGGTGGAGTAGGCTCCAATCTGTGTGGCATTCTCCCTTCATGAATATTGTGAAGGACTCTGCTGCTCTGACTATCACTTCCATATTCTGACTTTTGGCCTGCTGGATATTTTCCTTCGTGGTGTGCTCCATAGCTAGCAACTCTTTGAGGAGTCTTGTTTCTTTATCTTCTAATGAGATCATTTTAGAACATCGCCTTGTGGTTTGTTGCATTCCTTTTATGTTCTCTCCTTCCATTTTTCTGGGTGGTGGCAAGGGTGGTGATGGCAAGAGTGGTGATGCCATCCCAACTTCCTCAAGCAGTCTATCTACCTCTTCCAGTACTGTGTCTTCTCCAACATCCTCACTCTGTATATCTCTTTTGTTCTCCGCGGCCTGTACCACCAAGGCAACTGGGTAGGCCAATTCTAAGCCTTGGGGTGTGTGGAGTCTAATCTTGTGTCCACCTATTTGATGTCCCTTAGGTCTATGACCTTAGTACGAGCCTGTTGGTTTCCAAAATGAGATTAGCTATGCCACGCAAGGAGAGTCTAGTAGCTCCCCATTTAGGGATCTTCTACTATCCGCTTCCCTCTTCTTCAGTGCTTGGGTTCCCTTTTTCTGTATAGATGTCCTACTTGACATCTGTATTGGAAGTGGTACGGACTCTTTCTGTACTAGGAATGGTACTGACTCCTTCTGTACTATGAATGGTATGACCTCCTTCTTCCTCAATACTGATGATTTTGTGAATCTTGACATACTCTGGTACACCTGCTGGAAATGGGCCTTCCCCTTGTGGTAGAAAGGTGACATCTTGAGGTGTGCCCTTCAAGTGGCCGAAACAAATTTCCTTATCCTCTAAGTCTAAAGAGGTGTCCGTACTAACCTCCTCCTCTTCTGAACTGGGCCCAATTATACACCTATCCCTTATTCAACCCATCCACCATAGGTAACATCTGATGTGTGGCTGCCAACCATAAGTTTACTTTTCACCAAGTCTACAATGCATCACCATTCTTCATTAGCTATAAAAAATTTCTTTAGGCCCCTACTGTTCTTCTTGTTGACAATGCTTCCCCATTCCTGTTTGATGAGATCCTTCTGTAACACCCCAAAATTGGCATCTTGCAACCCTAACCAATTTTGTTGCATTTGTCATTCTTCTAAATCATCAAAGTCCTATTGTACTAGGCAATTCTAAGTTTTAACTGGCTCTACTCGACCTGAGTGTCAAATACAGAAAATCCTAAATCTGTATCAATCATACATCACATTTAATTCCTAAGAACCTATTTGGCTAAATTAACCTTATGATCGAATTAATTTA
>MU227389.1:2060796-2076091 GCA_018584345.1 Thuja plicata | reverse complement strand
AAGGCAACAGGTCGAATCACACAGACAGTCAGGATGAATAACTCATATTCAGTCTTGGCTGTACCTGGTGAAGAAGGACTATGTTGAAGTGTGTGGTTGATTTAGAAGGCCAAAATTAACTCATACACCTTCCTGCACATTAATTCCAACCACTTCTTCTTTTCCTCCATTGGCAGTGGGGTTTTTGTGAGTTCCTTTCCTTGGTTAGGTATTTCAAATACCTTGTTTATTTCCTTAGTAGAGTAGGAAATGGTTACAATTTGATGGGAATACTGGATTACATATTTGTTAGCCTGTCTATCATAACTAGCCAACATAGTCCGCAATATAGATTCAAATTCTTTTAAATAAAAAATGGGCATAAAAATTATTTTATCTACCTCTGCCTTCCGTAATGCTTCTTTTAGGGTGTGCTTGTCTTCTGCATTCTCCCACTAGGCTCGACATCCACTTCCTATTCCACTCTCAAAGATGATATTGATAGTTGTAATCCTTTCCATGCTCTTCCCTTTATCCTTCTTTCTTGTCATCTTCGTCACCTTTCTCACCTGTAAGGATGGATTTTTCAGTTTGGAATCAATAATTTTTCCCTTTCTCGGGTTTCCAACACTTATCTTTACCATCTTCTTGTTTCAAGCCAACCCTTGTATTCCCTTACTAACTGCTTTACGCTAACCATTTTGTGTATGGCCTCCTTTTGTACTACCAACCAAGAGACTTCCCACCCGTACAATGTACGACATTCTAGCTTCTCTGAGTATGGCGTACAACCTCCCTTCCAAGCTTGTTGCATATGGGTTCTTACTCCTACTTATCCACGCCTTCATTCCAACCTCCATTCAATGTACGATTCCTTTGTTGATTCCATCCTCCTCTACTCTGTACGACATACAACTTGTTGGCAGTCCGTACAACCCTTTTGTAGCTGGATGTGCAGTGTACGACCTTTCTCCTAGGCTTGGAGTGTACAGACCCTCTCTTCTTCATGTCGACTCTTGGGCTTCTGTCTCTATATGGCATGCTTGAGTACAACCTTCCTGAGTACGGCGTATGACCCTTCCACTCATACGGCTTTGCAGTCCATACATTGTATGGTCTTGCAGTCCGTACGTTATATGACCTTGCAGTCTATACAACACTTGGATGCCTTCCTCCTCCGTACAACCTCCTATATAGTCCAATCCATATTGGCCTCCACCACCTCCCATACAGTCCAGTCTGTACAACCTTGTGATGTCTTCCTCCTCTGTACAGAATTTCGTACGGTCTTTCTGTACTCCATACGTGGGCTGGTCTTATGTACTACTTGCTTGTCATGTGCTCCCACATATGCTCTTCCACGTACCTTTTGTCCATATGCTTCTTCTTGGCTTGAGCTTGTGCGGCTTGCAAGCTCGTACCTTCTTCTGCCGAGTGTTGTGAATTGAGGAATGACACCTAAGTCTTTTATAAGACCTGTGATGTTAGGGTTTGCCTTTATTTTTCCTCCCATTGTTTTTTTTTTTTTTTTTGTTTTTTTTTTTCTATTATGTCTAAGTGACATATGCGATGTATCTTTTTTTTTCTTCTGATTATAAAGCCTTAGTCCCTTCAATACTGGGTCCCAATCGTCCCCTATGAATATTTCCTTGGGTTCATCCTTCTCACCCAAGTTTATAGTTTGCAATTTAGCCTCCTTGTATTCTATCTTTCCATCAAATATGCGTGCTAGTTTGTTATTGATGGTTATTGTGCCCTCCTTGTATTCCCTATACCCCTTAGGGTAACTTTCCTCTGAATCTGCTTCTTGGATTCGCAGCATATTGCACTCTGGCTGGAATACCTCATAATCTTCCATCTTCCAATGAAACATACCGCTGAGGGATCTAGTCTCATCTTCTAAACATTCTCCTAGCCAGAGCACTCCTTCATCTGGTTCGGCTGCTTCTTTTTCTTCTCCCTCTGAGTCATATGCAAGATCTTGACTTACAAACTGATTCCTCAGATCTATCGTGCACTTTCTCCTATCTACCTCTATGGATAGGGTATTCTTTTTCCAATTATGGTTGGCCTTTGTTGTCACCAACCAACCTCTCCCTAACAATGCATCGTACCCTTTCCTTTCCAAAGTAATTACCACAAAGTTGAGGAGGAACTGTTGTGTGCAGATCATTACCTTTTGTCCCATTAAGGTTCCTATTGGCTTGATTCTGTGTTGATCTGCTCCTGCCAATTGAAATGTGGGTGGCCAAAGGGTGGGCTTCCCTAATACCTTCCAAGTCTCCTCTAGTAGGACATTAACACCCAATCCTCTGTATACAATAATATTAGATAGTTTGCACCCCATTATCTCCAATTCTACTACTGTAGGTGTCCTTGTCCCTATAGTGAATAGAGTATCCATCTTTTCTGCTGGTTTTTATTATTTTCCTCCCCCTTAAGGGTTTCCTCTTGGCTATGTATTCCTTGTGATATTGCTACCCGTAGTTAAGGTAATGTTTATAATAGATTCACAATTTTCAGAGGGATGGTGGTTTCCAATACTTGCTTCATGATGCTAGGTATTGGCCAATTATTTGGAGATTTAGTGGCATTCCCTCTTCCGCCCTTTGGCATGTTATTTCTAATTTCATTCCTGGCTTCTTGAAACCTTTCTTTCTCTGTCGCCATGTTAGGGTAAGCCAGTTTCCTGGTCTGCATTCTTGTGATGGAGAAAACTCCCTTCTCTGATTCTGCAATGTCAAGCATGTTCACCCCCTTTTGTCTAGGACAATTGGCATCCTCATGATTTCCCAGTCCACACCATTTACATAACATCCCTTCATTCTGTCCTCCCCTGTTCTGGAAATCCTGGGAAAAGTTTCCCCATTCGTTACATCGCCTACATTGAATCATGGGTCTTCCTTTAGAATCATACTCGATTGGTCTCCGGGGTGTGTTGTTATTGTTTTTATTGTTGTTGTTGTTGTTGTTTCTCCCGCATCTATTGTTTCGGTACCCTCTAGGTGAGGCTTCTATATTTTTGTTATGTGGAGGGTTGGCGGGTGGTATAGATTGTTCTCCTTGGGTGAAAAATACTTGAGCACTCCATGCCTTTAGATTGTAGGGGTAATCTTTGATTGTGTGGCCTAACACCTGACAAATATTACAGAAAGCTTTGTGCGGACATGTTCCTTTTTTATGTCCCTCCTTCTCACAATCTGTACACCAGAGTTCCCTCCCTTCTCTTTTTTTCTCCTTACTTCCCAAAACTTCCTTCATTAACTGCATCATGTCTTCTCTCAAGGCCTGGATGGTCTTGGACTCATCCCCACTTTCTTCTGAACTCTCACTCCCGCTTCCCTGCTTCTTAGCTTTGGAAGTTTTATTTTCACTTTCGATGTCCATTGCTCGGGTGCATGCCTCTCCAAAGGATGATGGTGGTACTATTTTCATTTTTTGTTTCAAGGACGAGGTTAACCCTTCAATGAACCATCTTTTTTTCAATCCATCAGCAGGTTTGTTATCCAATTTCCCTATCAATTCCTTGAGTCTCCTGGTATAACTCCTAACTGGATCATTTTTCCCTTGCCTCGTATTATATATTTCCATCACTATCTCGTCATCATCCCATAGGAGTCTGAATTCCTCCTCAAAGGTAGTACAAAGGTCCTTCCATGTGGTTTTTTGGGCAACATCCAAGTCTGTGTACCAATAAATAGCGATCCCTCTTAGTGTGACAGGAAAATATTTTAACCATTCATATGTATCATTTTCTCCATTGGCTTGCCATATGGTGATACACATTTTATAGTGTCGGGTTGGGTCATCTAACCCTTCTCCAGTAAATCTCAGAAGTTTCTGCTTGATTACTGCCATTCTTTTCCCTCTTTCCAGGACACTTCCTCCTAGTGGGACGTAGACACTTCCTCCTACCGGGACGCTCCCTCTTACCAGGACTCTTCCTCCTCCCTGGATACTTCCTCCTGCCGGGATGCTTCCTCCAGCACTAGTGCTCTCTCCTTCTCCTTGTGATTTCTCTGTGTGGGCAGAGTGGTGTTCCTCGCGGTACTCTCTTTGAGCAGGGGTTTTAGGGTTCTCCCCTCCTCCCTTCAATGTTTCTGAAATGGCCAAGTTGGCTATTCCTTCTATGGTGTTTTTGATCAGGATTTCCTCAAGTTGTCCTTTGCTTAGAGCTTGGTTCCCCAATCCTCTCAAGCGGTGATGTCTTTCTTCTTGTTGCTGTTGGCCAAGAATTTGCAAGGTGATCTCTTCTTCAATTTCTTCTCCAAGCCTACACTTAGGATATTTGTTTGGAAGCAGGGGCATGAATCTATTGAGTAGACCAAATGTCTAGCCAGGAGTCAAGGACTTTTGCAGGGTAGATCCTACACCGCTGGTGGTACCGAAATTTGTTTGTACCATGTTTCTGATGAACCGCTCTCTCTCAGCTTCCCTTTGCATGTACTGACATTTCCAGGAGACCACCAGATCTTGTGTCACTTGATCTTTCCTTGGTATTTTCTCCTTTTCTTGATGACCTCCAGGTTCGGACTCAGGCAATGACGCCAAAATGTAGAATGGTTATTAATCCACAGTGTATAGAAAAATACAATATATATTTATGATACCAACAAGACATTCACCAATAAGACAATTATTACCAATACCAATGAAATCCACAGAGTACCATACCAGAATACCAAGATGGCGAAGAAATGTTTATTTCTATATTTATTACCAGCAAAAAAATTCCCTGAACACAATAAACCAAAGTACTTATATAATAGTTGGTTGGTTGGGGAAACCAACAGATGCATCTCCTCACTCCTAACTACCCTCCTGACAAAACATAACTAAGTTTAATATAAAATGACTTTATTACCTACTACAATATGGTAAAAATCCCTAGACGACATTTGATGGCTTGATATTTTAGCTTTTTTACAACTCAGTAGAGTACTTGTACCTTGTCAGGATCTCATATCTTTCCTTAACTCTGGTTATTTGCTTTACTTCCTTGAAATGGCACGAGAACAAGCTCCTCAGTATTTCACTATACCCAGCTTCACCATAGTTTATTTGGAGATTTAGAGATAATGTCTTCTCCAAGTCGCTGATTGAAATTATTGACTTGGGTTACATTACAAGATTGGCTCAGACTATACGATTAAGATTGAATCAATAAATTTCGTTAGATCCCTGAAAGAATACAAGACTTTAACTTTAATCTGGAGATCTAGAGCCAGCCAGACATCTGGGACAAGATCGACGATCCTCGCTGAGTCACTAAAATATTTTCCTAACCCCGAGTCCATTTGGATATTAGGAGATAAGCTTTACCTCGTAATCTCTAAATGAATCTTTTAATTTTGGTCTGATCTTGAGATTCAAAGATAAGTCTTATCTCTGAATCGTTGAATAATTTTCTTGACTTGGGTTACATTTCAAGATCTAGCATCAGCAGGGATAACTTTAAGAAATCCCCTCCTAGGAAAAAGTGTAAAATCCTGGCGAATCGTACATTAATTTAGGAGAAATTTTTTATTGATGATGTCAATTTTTTTTTCCAAATTAGGAAAATAATATAAAGGCGCAGGTAATTTTTTCCCTGCCGAATAAAAATTCCATAAAATCCTAGCGAATTATAAATTAATGTGGGGGAAGATATATAATATGAGGCGAATGATTTTCTTTTGAAGGTAAAAAAAATATTTGTACTGACAATTTTTATGTGTCGTTCGAAAATATATTTATTTTATTGGCTAATCTATCGTTAATTAAGGAAAAAAATAAATATTTTATTTGGCGATTTTCAAAAGATGGGACTCGTCAATGCAGCATGTGGGCCAATGCCAACTAATATTAAATGTCTTATTTGAGACTATTTGATTATCCTAGATCAATGGCTGAAGTTTAATTTCGGCCCAATTTCGTGAAGGAAACAATTTTTTTCAAGAAGTCACCGGAATAATGACACATAACATTGTAATTAATGCAACATCCAACGAATATCGCCTTTATTTGTTGCGAATATAACTAATCACACATGGACACATAACCTAATTAGTAATATCAATTGTTTTATATTGTTAAATGTATTATTTGAGACCATTTGATCATCCTAGATCAATGGCTGAAATTTAATTTCAGGCCAAATTTTGGAAGGAAATAGACTTTTGCAGGAAGTCACCAGAATGATGACACGTATCAAGCCTTAAAAAGTGCACCGTAACCATGATCGTTGATTACAACTGGTTATTTGTTTACGTGGACAGTGGATAGTGCAACTGCAAATTGTAACTCGTAACTCGAAAAGAAATAAATGCCTTGTCAGTGACATTATTTAACTGCCATCTTTAACTGTCAATAGTACGCATGCATTTATGGGAAAGATTTACATTTAGATATGAAAGATTAATGACAGTCAATTTAAATCTCTCACACGCATAATACGCATAATGCATTTATGGAAAATGCATTAAATATGATTAAAGAAAGAATAATTATTAATTGCTAAGTATCCGTGATCACTACTATCAATCAAGGGGTCGGGGCTATTTATAGACAATCTGGCTTCTTTCTTATTCATTTTGATTTTGGTAGATTAAGAGTCAGAGCTGCCGGTGGTAGAAATTTTGCCTCTAGTTTTAAGGTTTAGGTTTTTAGGTCTTTAGGCTTTTGAGAATTAAAGATGGACACACCAATCCGTTTGAGATGCAAATCCCCAGATGACCAGAGGTCCTTTTTGGGAAATGTCTTGGAAGAAATCCTCACTTCCATTTGTAGGGAGGTTGGTGGCGATGCTTTTATAAATTATGCTATGTTGATGTTATTGGGTCAAGAGTACCTTGAGAATGTCGACAGATACAACGTCTACATGGATATTACGTCCTTTTTTTTGTCTCTCCTAGACCTCAGAGGACAGAAGGTGGATATGCTGATGCTGTTGAGGAAGGTTTTTAAAGAGAAATTCCTGAAGGACGATGTCAATGTTGCTATTTTTGCAGAATTAGGGGTGGGGATCCCTTGGCCAAGAGATATACACAAGCTGTTGGTGCCGGGTAGAAATGTGGCCAAACAACCCTTTCTGTTGAACCTCAATGATGAGAAACTAACGCACACAGGAAATGGGCACAGCTTGGGAGGGATTTCCTTCGGAAATGGTTTTACCTTGATGAATTTGACAAGTCAAAAGACACATGGCTTGGCGAATTCTCAGAGATTATCATCTCTACAAAATTCTACTCAGATGAAAGGGAAGATGAATATCCCTGATTCCCTAGTTTACCCATTCCCGTCACCCTGGTCTTTTGACACCCTGGTCTTTTGACAATGGACATGCAAAGTTTCACTTTTTTATACCAATAAGAAGTTGCCTAGTAGGTTTTTGTTTTTACTGTACGATGTAATTTTATGAAAAAAAATAATAAAATTTTTTGAAGTTCGTTTCAATTTTCTTTTTATGGGTACAAAAAATGATTCTTAGACTTCTATGTGATTACAACATTTTAATTAGTTGCTTTACTTGTGTATTAGACATTTAAGTATATGCTTAAGCGATGGATTAGTACTTCCATTTTTAAATCTGAAGATTGAGATTCTGAATTTTTAAAATGATTAAGTTTCTTTATCGGTCCAGAGACAAAGCAAGTTTCTATTTTTAATTTGCCAATGTGTCATATCGATGTGTGATTATAAGATAGAAATAATTGAATTAAAATCTAAATTGGACTAAACTGTAAAACTAAACATTTATTAAATGTAATAAATAATAAGCTGAAGTTGTAATTTAAAATGATTAAGTGACACTCATACATGTCCTAGTGACATCAAATGACAAGCCAAAAGTTAATGGGACCCGTGATAGTGCGACAGTGCCAGCGACCGTTGAATGAGCACAGATCAACGACGTGCAGTGTATTTTGGGCCAAAAGGGAAAATAAACCCCATTTTCACTAACCTATTCTAGAATAATGTAAATGAACTTAAAATCACAGAGTCATAGAATAAGTATCACTTACCTTTGCCTCAAATTAAAATGCAGCAATGCAGTCGTGACTCGCCAATGCAGTATATAGTTGCATTCAATAGTATGAAACTTATAAAACTTTACTATCGATCAAATATAGAGATGTCATAGAGATATCATAATGTTTTTATACTAATCCTTATTTGGCAAATTCGGCAGGAGGTATTAGGTATGCAAATATTTGGCGAAGCCCGCATAATTATAACACATCTTTTGTTATTTCTAAGGTGATTATGGGTCGTCCAATACCTTCACACGATTAATAAAGTTGGCTAAATTACGTCAGTTAGGTAAAATGCCAAGCGAATTTGAGGCTACCTATAAATATATATGTATAAAATGATTGACGCATATAGGCCGTCGATTTGGGGTCACTTAGAAATTATAGGCGAATGTTTTAAATTTATGGGGACCAAAATTTATATTCCATTGGCGATAATGTGTAAGAAATGGAAAAATTAAATAAACCGATGGGCGATGGGCGATGGATTTGGACCCAATACTAATAAATGTCAAGCAATAGGGTCAATCCAATATGTGAAAAATATTAGCCAATTTAGGGGTCGCCGACATGCGACATTCGCCAAATGGTGAATAATCACCACTAAAGTTTTCACTGAGCGTCAGCCATAGATCTTTCATTTAACCAATGGTCTAGATCTTACATTTAACCAATGGTCTAGATCTTATCGCAATAATCCTTGATTTTTAAATAACTTGGCTTAACCCTGATTAGATATAGAGATTCAAAGATAACCGAGTTTCTGAATCGTTGAACACTTTGCCTTTAATCATGGTTCATTTGGAGATCTGGTGCCAGCCCTTGATCTGATTTCACATCTATGATCAATATTTAATCTTACGCAACCTGACTTAACTTTAGTCTATTATGATATTCAACGACAAGGAAAAAGTGCAACCCTTTCAAGACTCTGGTTAAATCACAAGATTAAGAGATAAAGGAAATATCTAAATCTTTGAATGCCTGCCTTAACCAGACTTAAATCATGAGGTCTAGCACTAGCCATACGACTAGAAATATATCCATGGTCCTCATTAGATCTCTTGATAAACATGCTGACCTCAACTTTATCTCGCGACTCAGCACCAACCGCACGATCAAAAAAAGATTGATGACCTGTGTGAAATCACCCAATCCATAAGAGTATATTCATTTCTTTCAGAGATTAAGAGATAAAGAAACTCACCAAGTCGCTAGATCTTAATTTGACAAGACACATGGTGAATAGGCACAATGCCTTGATTAATAAAGCAACTACATCTTCAGCTTGAGGCATAACGTTGATCGTTCGATTGAAAGAAACTTGCTCGGCACATGAAAAAGGTAAAGACATGTCAAGCACTTAGGGAAATAGGAAATACTAAAGTGAACCCCACTAAGAAACATGACTTAGGGAAATAAATATGGCCCCGCTGAGACATGACACATGAAACAAAGATTTAAGCTACAAAAAGTAACTTCAAATTAGAACATGCTATGAGGGCTTAGGGTTTTTTCATGTAATGACACAAAAAGACCCAGGGTTCAAGAATCTCATGCATTTTCAAAACTAGATTGCTTGGATACAAGCATTTTCAACAAAATTTAAGGGCATACTTGAAGACATTTCAATTTTTAAGGCACAAACTGACACTAGGAACCAAAATTTTAGCATGACTCAGAAACCTAAAATAGACCCAATAGGAGGAAGAGCCTTGGAAGCCTCTTCCAACTTTACCTTTAGTTCCTCCAATTGTTCCTCTAATGCCTTTATCTTCATTAGACCCTTTTACCTATCCTTTTCCAAAAGCATTGTCTCATCAAAGATCATACCATATCTCTAGGATAATTGTTATGTTTTTGCTTCATTTAGACGGGCAAAGTGAATGAAAACTTTTGAAATCTCCAAATCTGAGGTGTTTTAGACAATCCAAATGATCTTGTCCCCATCCATATTTTCTTCTATATTTAAAAGGATGTGAAGAATTCAATAGCAACTCTGGACCCATTGTTCAGTGTATGGTATGGAAGGGGATCTTTGTTTGAAAGGCTAGAAGCACTGCAACCACATAGGTAAGATCTTCCTGAGTCAGTATGCCAGGTTGGAGAGATGATTAAACATATTGGCACATCCTCATCCTTTTTCAAAGGTAAGGAAAATCAAGTACAATCAAGGTTAAATATGTTTGGTCCTGACTTCAACAAATTCATCCCTCCCATCAGAAGTGAAAATGATGAAGTGAAAGGTATTGAATAATGGAGAGGAGAATTTGATACATTGATGCCAGAGAAGGAGTCTTTCCTCGTAGAGAAAATTATTTTAGATATGGACAAGTATAATAAAGCCCTAGATGATATGTTTAAAGCTGAAACAAATTTTTCTAAGTTTGTGGTAGATACAATGGCTATCACCAATGCCAGGTGGGAGAGACAACTGAAGCAGTTGCAGGGCATCAAAAATTTTAACTGGCCAACAGAAGAGGAGGTTGCACTATGGGATAGAAATACCAAGCCAAAGAAGAAAAAATAGACAACAATAGACTTGGAGGCAATAGATGAAGACTGAATAACACTTGACACCTAATCAATGAGCACAGGGAGGGTAATAATCACAAAGAATAGTGTATGTTAGCCTTTTAGGCAGTCACTATTTCTCATAAAAACTTTCAGAAGTTACCTTGAATATCTATGGACAAAGGTGCCAACTGTTAAAGATTCAAAATGATTGCAAAAGAACTAGTCAAGTTTCCATCCTCCACTGAATGAAGATTGCAACTGTTTTTGTCTTCTAGTGCTTTTTTATTTTCCTAGCTATCCGAAGCCTGTTGCATCCTATTTCTTCCAGGACTCCAAGATGGATAGTGTATATTATAAATAGAAAGTTTTATGTAATTGTAAATGATGGTGAATTCACATCTGCAAAGAAATTTTATGATTTTTTTTCTAGTTTTAGAGTTTTCTGTCACTTTAAATGTATTGAAAATGAGAAGTTTTAGAAAAAATACAGTGGGATTCATTTTGCATATCTATGATGTCTTCATGTGTTTATGTTTGAATTTGTAAGGCAAGTTTTATATACACTGTTTACAAGGTAAATTGTGGGATTGTTCTTAAGTTTCTTTGAAGGGAAGGGTAATTCTTAAGGGTGGTTTCAGGGGATTCAAGATTTTCATGACAATTTGATGTCTGGGTATGGGAATGAGAAAATGATTTGTAAGGCATTTCATTTAGGATCTGGGTGTGTTTTCATTAAAATATTTCTATGAATATATGTTTATTTGAATCTTTGCCCTGGTTTAGGCACTGGTCTATACTGGTTAAGCAATTATCATCATAAATCCTTAAATTTCTAAATAACCTTTAAGCTTTTGTTGAAGAGAATGGATGTTTATGACTTGTGTTGAAGAATACAAGTATTTGTGCTGCTTCCTTGAAGAAGTGAATCCTTTAGGTACACCCACCCAAGCTTGAAGCTCAAAGAGAAGAATGATGAGAATCCTTATTGCATTAGTATTTTTTATTGTCAAGTGCATCTTTTGGTTTGTAAAGTTTCACATTAGATTAGTTGTTAACATTTGCAAGATCTGTTATCAACATCTATAGTAAAAGGCATTAACAAATCGGTGTGAGATCTTGATCCATTATCAAATATAATGAGAAGCAGTAAGTTATAAGAGGTACACCTTCCTGAGTCTGTGGAGCTTGAAGTGAAGAAGGATTTGATCCTTGTTAGTTAGAACTTTCCTTGGTTGAATCAAGAGTTCAAAATCATAGAGTCAAGCATAAATGATATATTAAGATTCTGCAAGAAAAATCTCTAACAGTCTCTCAAAACACCCTTGATCTGGGTAGGGTTAGTACAAGCTAAAACAAAAACATAGGACCTTAAGAGATGTCCTAGGTGCTCTTGCCCCACTTAGCCGCATCCCTTCCAAAATATCATCTGTTTTTTACGACACTGTATCGATGGTCCTATGTGCTTTGTACACTGGGTCACTATTTTTTGCAAATAAGTTATCCATTATTTTTTTCAAGCCTGGGATTAGTCGATGAGATATATAATTTGATGCAAGACACATTGTAATACTGCTGTCGAACAATATAAATCTCACTGCAACTTAGCACCTTGGTTATTCAAAATGCTACTTTAATCGATGAAATGCTTCAACCATTTGGACAATTGTGTGGTTTAGTTTTGCAGGTTACTACAAAACTTACAGATACTATCTAATGTAGAGTACACAATGAGAAGTATAGTAATGGGTCTTTCTCTTCTTCAATACCCCAAGTGTCGTTAAAACAAGATCTGATCCCTTGGATCAATTTGAAAGAATTTATTCTAACAAATAAGTGTGGTTGGACACTTTTCCAACTTCTCCACAGTGATCAATACTTCAACCAATATTCTCCAATATCGAGACTTAGGGACACTAGCCCTATTCTAAGCCAAATTATAGAAAATGTCACCAATGGCTTCACACAACTCAACCCAGGGTCATAGCACCTTATTTATGATTTAAGGATAGGGAATCAACCCTCAAATTGATCGTTCATCTTCTTCAACATGCCAAACTCTGACTATCCTAGAAATCCTAGTAGGTCTTTCCAACTAGTTTTTGAAATACAACTCTTCTTCTTGGTAGAGCTTATGAAATCTAAGGTTAGATTCATACACCCTTTTGGAAGTTATGTAGATCCCCAAAGCCTTAAGATCCAACTCCACTCCTGCATCACCTAACCCTTAGTAAGTTGCCAGACCTAATTGACCAAATTAGGCTTGGATATCAAAGCAATTGATAGGAAATGGGTTCATGGGATTTATATAGGTCCCCAAAAAACTTCTACACACTTGAACTAACAAAAATCCACCATCAGTTTTCTTCTACCAATCAACTCTTCAAACTACTAACTTTGTTATACCTTCTCCTCGCTGGATACATTGAGATATTCAACCTAGGGCTCGGTGAAAACATGAATTACCATTATAGCCACATTATGAGCCTTTGGAATCCATAAATATACACTCCTAACTTTCATTTTCCATAAGGGTAAGGACTTTCACTAATGTAAATGCAAGTTAGGTCCCCATTTGTGAAACAGGGTTCTTTTAGACCTCTTCCTGGGCTAGTCTAAGAAAATAGATTCAAAAAAAATATTACACTAAACTAACTAATCTCAATCCAACTATAATGTTAATAAAAAACCAATAAACTTCAATGCATGAGCTCAACTTACAATTACTCTACAATACATGATCGTACTAGTCAGAATTGCTCAGAAAAACTCTTCATCTTCCATTGATTTTGCATCAAAACTTCAATTGCAATCCTCTAGCCTCTTCGAATCAAAGAAACAACTTAAATCATAATCAGATGTGAAGCCAAAATGATCCAAATCCAAGTATGACCATTGGTCTTCCCCTTTGTATCTCTCGAGCAACATTTTGAAAGTTGCTCAAGCAACATTTGCATATTTTTTTGCAACATTTTGCAATTTTGGCACTTTTTACATTCTAAGACCCTAGGTTAAGGCTTTAACCTCTAAACCTAGCACAACATGTTTAAAATGAATCAAATCTAATGGAATCAATACTAAAACTCATTAAAACATAAAAAAACACCAAAATCAACTTATTGCTAAAGACTAAGGCATCTCATGGCTTATAGATGTGCCTTAGAGATCCTTGACCACACAAGTGGATCCAAACCAAAATATGATGATATCAAGGATTCATCCAGTTATTACAAACACATAAAACATAAAATCTGAGACTGTCTCTGATCTAGTCATGGGTGCACTGCACCACGATCAATCTTCTTTCCTATACTATAAATCTTCTTTCCTCTTTCATACATTATGATGCTTTTAAATTAGCTTTTGATGATAGATGTAAATTGTTTCGAGTACTGTGCATGTTGGTTAAATGTGGAGATTTTAAATCGTAAATATAACCTTAAATATTATCATAATGAAAACCCTAAATCATAACAGTAATAGCAACCATGAAGTAAACTCTTACCCTTGCCCTCATATTGTGATTTCAAACATTGATTCAATAAATTAACTCTTCAATATATTTGATTGAATTTAGAAATACCTACTATCAGAGTATAATTAACTTGTGTTAGCTTTAAATTTAATATTTGGTGAGGGTTCATTTTGGTTTTGTCTTTGGTTTGCTTCAGTATTATAGTTACTACTAAACTGCCGACAATGTTAAGTGTTGGGTATTTTTCTTGCAGTTTCTCAACACCTGTAACAAAAGTATGACATCTGTTTGGCCCAACACAGACCAAGAAAGGATAATAGAAATAGTAATAAAGTATTTGTACCTTTTACACCTTGATTTCCGCTAACTCAAGAGGGTTTACCAATTCTTTGCTTCTACTGGCTCACACAGAAACACGATTAAGCAAGTTTACAGTGGATTTTCTACAGAAATCTTGTTTTGTAGAAAGACTTATTTAATAAAATGTAACATACTAGATTAACTAAGTATTTGTGAGTAATGATAACCACATACTACAATTTCATAAAAGACCAATGCCTTATCGTACGGTATGGGGTCACTTTAAATGCACGAATCCCCTAACAACAACACTCACTTAAGCACACTTACAATTTTTTTCAGGAAAGGAATATGCCTTACATATCACTCCACATTCATACTATAGATGTAACCATCAAATTTGTAAAGATGATCAAAACTCATTGAAATCATTCTAAGGAAATTAATTGTTTCCTTCGAAGAACCCCTAAGACAATCTCACAATCTGCCATACAGATACATAAATTGAATAGTATGTAACCATTCAACTTAAACAAATGCTCAAATTCAGAACAAAGACAACCATATTGGAACTTTGAAAATGCCCGCAAACTTCTATTTGCATTTATATTTGTATGCACCCTAAAATGGTCGCCTAGACTGTGGGCCCCATTTATCATTTTAATCAATTTCCTGAATCAATGCTTTGGAACATTTTCAATTCAAATTAATTTTCTTGATCAAATCGTAATTAATTCAATTATTTTAATATTTCCTAAGGTTTGATCATTTTTATTTGATTAAAATATTTAATCTCCCTTTTAATTAAATAAAATTCCTCTTATTTAATTAAAAGATTTAATCTCCCTTTTAATTAAATTCATCTTGTTTAATTAAATTAAATTCCTCCCATTTAATTAAATAAAATTCTTCTAATTTATTTAATTATAAAGAAAACCCCTCTTTTAATTAAATAAATAAAACCCCCACTTAAATCCCTCTTTGTTGAAAAAGGAAATAAATTAAATAAAAGTTC
>MU227389.1:2031653-2060570 GCA_018584345.1 Thuja plicata | reverse complement strand
GGAGGAGGATTTGAGCACTCAAGCTTGGATATTGCAACTTCTCTCTTCTTGTCTTCTTCTTCTTGCATCCATGGCTATTCATGTAGATTAGATTCATGTTTCCTTTCATAGATTAATCTTGCATTTGAATATTTACTTTCATAGAATAAATCATGCATTGTTATCATTTAGATTAATTTTCCTTTCATGCATTGCAATCATATAGAATAGATTTTATTTTTCATGCATTGAATCTCTCATTTCATGGTGTACTTGCATGGGCACAACTATGTCAATCTGAGGGCTTCCATTACAAACCTTTGCACTCCATGACTAGGGAGCTATGAGTTGATATTTGAGGCCTCATTCTTGAGCAACCTTGGATGGAATGACTCATAGAAGTGTGACACATTTTCATCACACATTTTTGGCGCCCACCGTGAGGCAGAAGATTCATTTTCTGTCACATAGCTATTTTTCAGAATTTATTTTCAGAATTCTAAATTTTCAATCTTTTCCATACTTGCTATTTTTTTTCTACAGGGAAATCTCGCGCAAGATTTTGCAGGTCTGCAGGCGAGATTGTGCTAGATTTGGTGTTTTCTCACACAGCTCTATGTGAATCCTCATGCGGCACTGTGTGAATCCTCGTGAGAGATTCGACACCAGGCTGTGATCTATGACCGATTTGTTATTTTCTATATTTGTTGTGCTGTCTGTGCACTTGCTCGCGCGGGCCTGTGCATTTCCTCGTGCGGTTGTGTGATTTCTCACGCGACACTGTGCGAATCCTCGCGTGAGACTCCATACCAAAGAGCTATTTTTCATTACTACATTCATATATCTCTGATTTTTTGTGCTAACCACTAATGTTTACTATTTCTGGTGGTTTGTGATTTGCTATTGCTGATTTGGACTTGCTTGGATAAACAACAAAATGATTCGCGTTACATTAGATTTGAAGTATTTTGTTGATCTCTATAACATTTGGATTTTGGAAATAATAATGAACATCTCATGTTTTTAGCTTGAGTGTTTCTTGTTTTCATAGATCACATTTCCAATTGGTGCTCTAAAAATGGACCTATATTTGCTTTCTTGCATATATGTCTCACATAGTAATGAGGCCCTATGAACACTATTTGTGGCAATCTTGAGAGAGTAGGCTTCATTCGCTTGTCTTACATGTGAAGCTCTTCTTGACGATAGATCCCCTTGTAGGTAGGGAGGGATTTGTTTTTATCTCATTGGTCAACTTGGTTTGGGCTTCAACTTTTGGCAATAATTTCTCTCTTTGGGGAGATTAGTGTCATTTGTTGTTGTGTGAACCTTGAATGAGGTGATTTCAAATTAGTGGGTCAATTAATCTTGTTTGCTATGTCTGGGTGAGGTGAAGAGGCTAGAGGATTATGCTCTTTTCCCTTTTGGGAGAATCAGAAACTTGGAACCCTTGAATCCAAACCAAGTCCACATATGGTCCATATTGTGAGTCTTCCTTGTTAGAGAGGGTTAACCGTAGTGGACACTCCCTTTATTGGGTAAACCATGTGGATAGAACCTCAAGTAGTAATAGCCATTTTCACCATGGTAGCAGCAACCGCTATATAAATTTCATTGTGGAAGAAATCTCCACGGGTGTAGTTTCTTGTGGGTTGTCAGATCTCCTCAGCAGCTCCTGATTGATTAAATTCTCAGGTTGTGTCAAAACCTCGGTGTGCCGAGATTGGATTTCAACCACTTGAGATTGCAAAAGTTGCAGAGTCAAGCCATTACTAAGAACCATAGTGCAACCAACTTTTCTTTTCTAGGACTATGTGCGTAATTACAAAACATTTGAGAACATACAAAACTAGCATTCTTATGGAGTAGAAATACTATGACACTATTTATGTTCATGTGCAAGGTTGCTTTGTCCCTTGCACATTGTTTGAAGACATTGATTGCTTGAACTCCCTGATTGCTGTATTGCATGCCTAATTCATGATAAAATCTATTAATGTACCTAGTTGGTTATTCAAAAAAATTAAAAAAACTGTTTCTTCGCGCCGTTCGTTGCGTTTCCTCACTCGGTTATCTGAGAACCCTCGCACGATATTTTCCAAACTTGCTGTCAGTTTGCTATTGCCCTGTCACACCAGTCTGAGTTTCCTCGCGTGCCTGTGCATTTTGTTGCGTGGTCCTGTACAAATCCTCACACGAGAAAGCATTCAGTCATGCGAAACTGTCTGCCAGTGAGTTTTTTGCTGTCATTTTTTAGCCCGTTTAGCTTGCTTTCCTATCATTTTTGATTTTTTGGGTTGATCCAGGTCAGATTGGATTACTTACCCCGCTGTTGGAAGCTTGTTTTTCTTAGGATTCTTGCATTTTGACCTCTTGGATTAGAAATCTTTGATTTCACAAGTGACCTTTCTTGGTGCTTGGTGAGCTAGAAACCGTCCTTGTTGAAAAGATAAACTTTTAGATTCTTTGATAACACACCTAGAGAGTTTTGGTAGTATCTTGTCCATCCACTTTCATACAAATTTCAATCTCAATTAATATAATTTGGGGTAAGACCATCCTCTTGGTCCATATGTGCTAGGGTATTCACCCAAATTTATTGGGCACCTCTGTGGCAGTGTTGGCTTATCCTGCTTTGTAATTTTCTATCTTATCACCTCTTTTTGGACAAGTTAGTGACTTTTCTATCCTAGTTTGGTACCAACATTTCTTAGGGTAATCCTATCAACTAGTACCTTTTATTTCATGTCAGTTACAACAAGATATCAAGTAAATCAAGGAAAATGACCTCAAGTGGTTTTTAACCAATTACCCTTAGTTCAAAATTGCCAAAGACATAAGGGAAAAGAACCCATATTTGATCAATTGCCTAGAAATACTTCGGAAGTGTGGTTTGATTCCAAGATTCATCTTAGCGAGTTGGGTATCCCCCTAGAATCTTCTCACTCTTCTATGGATATGAGTTACACAATTACTCGGAGAGAGAAGGAAGCCAGAGATAAACGTTATGATGATATGTTTGCAAAGAGTGGACATGCTATTTCATTCAGTGGTTCCTTTCATAACAGTAGACCAACCTCACCCCTTATTTCAACAAGATATCTAGATGCACACCAAAGGGATGAGAGAGAGAGGTAAGAGACATGCTTATGACGATGAGTTATCACAACATGAGAATTAAGGAGATGAACTTTATGATACTCATGTCAATACAACTTATACCAACAACTTGTTTCAAAATTCAAGACCAAGCTCACCTCTTAAAACATCTACGAATTACATGAGTGACAACCTCAAGAGGATTGAGCATGAAAATAAGGCATTCCAAGATGAACAAGTTCATAAGGAAGAACAAATTAGATGCCTAGAGTTGGAGAAACAAACTTTGATGGAAATGGAAAAGAAAGCCTTTCAAGAGGAGCGAGATAGGCTCTTAGCTAAACAACTCAATGATCCATTCAACAATATGCATGTTAGTGGTGGAAATATTTCTCCTCCATCCACTCCTCCTAGGACTCCACGAAGTAGGAGACATTCAAGATCACCATCAAGATCTCCTAGCCCTAGGGGAAGAAGGGTTTCTAGACATGATCATCATAGGCGACAAACCCCTCCTAGGAACTCAAGGCCATCT
This sequence comes from Thuja plicata, assembly GCA_018584345.1. Lineage (NCBI taxonomy): Eukaryota > Viridiplantae > Streptophyta > Pinopsida > Cupressales > Cupressaceae > Thuja > Thuja plicata. Next base: position 2,056,957 of record MU227389.1, on the reverse strand, counting down.
TTACAATGTGCTCATTATGGTTCCCAATATGGAGGTAGTACCTCAAGTTTTGACCGCACCTCCCAAGATTTCATGCAAATGCAACAAGAACCACTTTATCAAAATTATGTGGAGAAATATGTGGAGAAAAACAAGGATAAGTTCCTAGAGAGCCTAATCAACAAGGGTGCTAGAGTCCCTTACAACTTTGATGTGGATAAAAAGATTAAGAAACAAGGTCCATCCTGAGAGGAGAAGCTCAATGAAATGCAAAGAACAATAGACAAGATGTTTACACCTAAGAATTCTTTCTCATTGGACTCAATTTGTCCTAATCCTTTTGATAAAAGTGTTGACATGAAAGAATTTCCTAGAAAGGTTGAAATTCCTCAATATGACAAATATGATGGGAGTGGAGATCCACATGATCATGTGTGCCAGTTTTATACCACAAGTTTTGAGTTCCATCAAGACGAATCTTACCTTATGAGGTTATTCCCATGAAGTCCTAAGGGACAAGCAATGGAATGGTTTACTAAGATAACTCCCCCTGTTAAGACCTTCAAAGAGATTGTTCACAGATTTGTTCAACACTTTGCATACAATGTTTCAAGATCTATCACTTTGTTGGACTTATGTAGCTTAAAGAAGAATCAAGGAGAATCCTGTGTTACCTTCTTGCAAAGGTGGAGACCAAAGTGCTCTTGCTATTCTAGAACTATTCCTGATAATGAAAAGATTGACATTCTTGTTAGTAACTTGGTTCCCAAAATTTGGTATGAAGTTAAGAAAATGGTTTTTGATTCATTTGACACCATGGTTGAGACTGCATATAGAATTGATGATGTTTTAAGAGAACAAGGAATTTTGACTAAACATGGAAGTAACAACAACAATGGTCAAAACAACAACTCTAACAAGGATAAAGGGAAGAACCAATATTTGAATAGACACAAACAAGTGGTTAATGATGGAGTTGTGGATTCCTCCCAACCTAAAGATCAACCTGTGCTTCACTTATCTAGTACTGTTCAAGCTACGAAGCTCAATACATCCACTCAAAAAGAAAGTAAGCCAAGTTACCAAGGTAGGCCTAAGAGTGAAAAGCGTCAATTTGCAAAACTTGGTGAGTCATATGAGCAGATTTTAAAGAAAATTATTGATAACAATTTGGCACATCCTCTAGATGCTGTGCATTTTCATATACCTAAAGTTAAACCACATTGGTGTAAATAAAAAGCCTTTTGCATATTTCATAATGGTATTGGACATGACATTGAACACTGTTGGAGACTCAAGCATATCGTCCAAGATCTCATTGAGGGTAAACAAATTACAATAGATGGATTGAACACCAACATTGATCACAAGGCATTCAAGGAACCTTTGCCTAAATATGAAAAAGGGGAGACCTCTAAAGTTAAGATTGGCAAAGTTGAGATCAACTATACTTACACAGATGCGGAGAATACTATCAACATGCTTGAATTTGTGGAAGAAAATGTTAACATGATGAGTGTCAAAGATCCTTATGGTTATGATCTAGATGAAGACTCTCCTCCTTTTTTTGATAAAGAACCTATTATGGTGCTAAGGGGTCCCAACTCTAGAAGGTCGTCTCAGACCCTTAATGTTGTTACTCGAAGTCAAGGTCCCATTGTCATTAGAGGACCCAATTTGAGCCAATCCAGTAAACCTAAGAAAGTGGCATCCAAGCCTGTCACCTTGAAACCAACTGTTAATCCTAAGTCAAACTACAATCTTGTTGATTAGTTACAAAGAACCCCCGCTCAGATTTTGATCTTTGAGCTCTTAGAGTTGTCCCCAAGACATAAGCAAATCCTTGAGGATGCTTTGGGCACGACAAATGTCCCCAATAACTTAGATATTGATCAATTCCAGAATATGGTTAATCACATTGCTATCCCTCATTACCTTACATTTTAAGAAGATGATGATAAAGCTTTAAGCCATCCGCACAATCTTACCCTTCTGAGGTCATGATCCATAGAACCCATGTTAGGCGCGTGTTGATAGATGGGGGTGCTGGGCTTAATATTTGTTCTTTTAGTCTTTTGAAAGAATTGGGTTATTTTGAAGAGGTTATAGATACCAGAAAAATGATTACTATCAAAGCCTATGATGAGGCAGAAAGAAGTTCCAAGGGGTTGGCCATCCTTCCTATTAGGATTGGCCCTGTTCAAAAGGATATTTTATTTCAAATAGTTGTTGTTGGACCCCTTGCGTATAATATCTTACTTGGTAGACCATGGATTCATGACATGCAAGAAGTATCGTCTACCTACCATCAGTATGTTAAGTTCCCCTACAATGGAATAGAGATTTGTATACCTAGGGATAACACTTTATCTGTCAATTCAATTTCAGCAGGGGCTCATGTTCCCCTCAATAGAGAAGCAGAAGATTTTGGTGCTACCTTAGCTGATTGCAAAGACAAGCTTAAGTCAATAGACCTTGGCATGGGGGGGTATCAACTCAAATCCCTCACAACATTACCAGTTTCACTTCGGTCTTATGGAAAACCTTCAAAAGAGAAGAAACCTTCCTCTTCAGCTATGACTTTATTTGGCAAATTTGTAGAATCATTAGTGCCTATCCAAGATGAGAAGGAAGAAACATTTGTTAGAGACTGGATTTATAGAGAAGAAAAATATATGCACAATGAGAACTTCTCTCCCTCTCCTAAGGCTTATGGAAGAGGGTATAATTTTGTCAAAAAGATGGGCTATCCTAGATATGGCCCTCTTAAACACAATTTGGATGCTAGGTCTGAACCTCTTGATCATGCTAAATTTAGATGCAAGTCTAAGAAGCCAGTTGGCCTAGGATTTGAAAATTGCAAAAAACACACTAATCATCTCTTTGAAAAGTTGGATAGTGACAATGAACCAGAGTATGTACCTAATTTGACAAATCAACAGGATATGTGTGAATATTGGGTCCCTTCCACTAATCTCCTTTGGGGAGATTCAGATATTTCAGTCACCCGTGCATCAGTTGCAACTTTAGAACAAGAATCAGATATAGAGGATCCTTTGAGAGAGTGTCAACAAAAGAATCTTGTTCATTTAATGGAAAGAGAAAGTGCTACTTTTGATGAAACTGGACCTTCTACATCACGATGTCCCAAGCCTTCATGGTGTAAGCATCCTAGTCGCAGTTCCGATACAAGTTCTAACGAGTATGAATGGGACTCTTTTTCAGAGCCCTCAATAGTTGATAGAGATATTGATGTTATTCACACTTTTAGTTCCCAACTTGACGTAGCCAATGAGTCACATGTAGGATTAGAGGATTTGAACCCATGTGTTGCCTTAATGGATGATTCTTCGCTTGTTAGGATGAATCCTAATTTGGGTAGCTTAGAGGGATACTTGACGGACTCTGACTCTTTGGTCACCAACGATAATATCATTCATATTTATAGCCTTGAACCAGTCGTTGACTTGCCTCTTGTTGATCCCAACCTTATTGATTGGTCCCAACGCTATCAAGAACTTGAGCTTTTAACATTCCAAAATGATTATGAGATAGCCTGTTACCTAAATGCCATTGAACCCATAGTCTCTTCCACCAGTGAACCGACTACCAGTATGACAGAGCCAGACATCAAGTACCTTAGTCATAAGATAAAAAGAAAATAAAATCAAAAGAATAGGTGTTTTGATGGCAAAAACCATTGTGTGGCGGTGTCAGAACCAAAAAAAGTAAAAAGAAATGACGTATCCAAGGGTGAAAACTTCTCTAAGGCACCTAAGGATGAGGTACTTGATCATCTCCCCAGCTATTTTCAAGATCGATCTTCAGTACTTATTGAGCCAACACAAGCAGTTAATTTGGGTACAGATGAGGCTCCACAAATAGTACACTTGGCTGAGTCCTTGTCACCTTAGGAAAAAGAATCTTACACTAAGTTCTTACAGAAAAAGAAGATCAATTTTGCATAGACTTATTCAGATATGCTAGGGTTGGACATTAATCTTATCTTGCATCACTTGTCCATAGCTCCAAATGTCAAACCAGTTAAACAAAATTTGAGAAAGATGCATCCTCACATAGCTCTTCTAGTCAAAGCTGAATTAGAAATAAACTCCTTGGTGCCAAATTTATAAGAGCTATTGCCTATGCTGAATGGATATCAAACATTATACCAGTTTCCAAACATGAAAAATCCATTCGAGTTTGCACAGATTTTAGAGATCTCAATAGAGTATGCCGAAAGGATGACTTTCCACTCCCCAATATAGATATGATAGTGGATATGACTGCAGGTTATGAGATTTATTCCTTGATGGATGGTTTTTCTGGGTACAATCAAATTAAGATAGCTCCTGAAGATCAAGAAAAGAATGCATTCACTTGTGCATGGGGTACCTATTGTTGGAACGTTATACCTTTTGGATTAAAAAATGCAGGAGCTACCTATCAACAAGCTATGAAAACTATTTTTCATGACATGATGCATAAAAACATGGAAGATTATTTGGATGATACCTTTTCCAAGTCTAAACAAAGAGACACACACTTAGATGATTTGGAAGTCATTCTAGATCGCATGGAACAATTTCAGTTAAGGTTAAATCCTAAAAAGTGTGCATTTGGAATCACCTCTGTAAAACTACTTGGATTCATCATTTCAGCAAAAGGAATAGAGGTGGACCCTGAAAAAGTTCAAGCAATCATAGATATGCCACCTCCTAAAAACATTAGTCAAATGAGGAGTCTTCAGGGACGTCTTTAATCTATAAGGAGATTCATTTCACAATTGGCAGATAGAGCTCAACCTTTCAATAATAACTTACATAAAGGAGTCAAATGTGTTTGGAATGAGGATTGTCAAAAGAGCATAGATCAAATCAAGAAGTACTTGGCAAATCCTCCTATTTTAATGCCTCCTATCCCAGGGAAACCACTTATTCTATACATTTCAGTGATATAATCTTCTTTGGGGGCATTACTAGCTCAACTTGATGAAAATGGGAAAGAAAGAGCAATATACTACATTAGCCGTACTCTTGTCTCATATGAGGTTAACTACACTAGCATTGAGAAATCTTGCCTTTCTGTTGTGTTTGCTTCCCAAAAGTTGCGATATTACATGCTTGCGCACACTATACATCTCAGAAAAAAATAGATCCACTCAAATATTTGTTAAGTAAGGTTGCCCTCACAGGTAGACTTGCTAAATGGATGATGATACTTTCAGAGTTTGACATAGAGTACATTGAGCGTAAAACGATCAAAGGAAAAGCTATAGCAGATCAATTGGCTGATTTTCCATTACAAGATAATGCACCTATTCAAGTTGATTTCCCAAATGAACACCTTATGTACATGACTGAGAGGATATGGAATATTTTCTTTGATGGATCTTTTATGCAAAATGGTTCAGGAGTTGGTGTTTTTTTTGTTTCTCCTCATGGGTACACAATCCCTAAGTCTTACAAATTATTGTTCCCATGTACAAACATCATTGCTGAGTATGAAGCTTTAACAAATGGACTTAAGATGGCCGTAGAATGGAGAATCACAAAGTTACACATTTATGGGGATTCACAGTTGATAATCAACCAAGTTAATAATGAATATCAAACAAAACATGAGAAAATGGTACCTTACAAGAAAATGGCTGATTCCTTGAAATGCTACTTCACATTTGTCATATTTCAGCAAATCCCTAGGGCAAAAAACAAAGCAGCTGATGCTATGGCTACACTTTCTTCACTCCTTCAGTTAGAACAACATGAATCAAAATTTGAATTCCTGGTGGAAGAGCTACATCACCCTATCTATGACTCCCAAGAAAGCCATGACATTTGTACCCTTGTTGGTTGTGAGTCATCCCGTTATGGTGCCATTTATTCATACCTTCGTGATGGTATTATTCCTGAAACCTTTAACCGATCTAAACGCAAAAATCTTACCCAAAACGCCTCTCACCATTCCCTTATCGCTGGTGATTTGTATAGGAGGGGTCTAGATGGAACACTTCTTAAATGCTTAGAAAAGGAAGAATCTGACCAAGCGTTAGTTGACATTCACGAGGGCATCTGTGGGGGACACTCCAATGGTCTTTCCATGGCCTGAAGGTTGCTTAGGGCAGGGTACTATTGGCCTACGATGCAGATTGATGCAGTAGCTTTTGTAAATTCTTGTGAAAAGTGTCAAAAACATGGTAACCTGATACATGCTCCAGACAGGGAGCTCATTCCTTCTATATCTCATTGGCCATTTTAGTGTTGGGCCTTTGATCTTGTTGGGCAGATTCACCCCAACTCATCAGGTGGACACAAGTTTATTATCACTGCTACTGATTACTTCACTAAATGGGTAGAAGCTATCCCACTTTCTGTTGCCTCAGGCAAGACAGTCTCTTTATTCATTTTGAACCATATCATTTGTCGATATGGAGTGCCTTCTGAGATTATCACTGACAATGGAGGCCAGTTTAAAAATAAGTACCTTAAAAAACTCTTCAAGAAATTCAAGATTAAACAACATTGGTCCTCCATTTACTTCCCGCAAGGAAATGGTCAAGCAGAAGCATCAAACAAGACCATTCTTAAAATCTTACATAGAACAATTTGTAAGAATGGTAGAGATTGACATTTAAAGATAAATCCGGCTTTGTGGGCCTATAGAATGAGTATTCGTATATTAGGGCTACTCCTTTTGCCCTTGCATATGGCGCTGGAGCAGTGTTACCTTTGGAGGTTGAGATTCCTTCACTTCGAGTTTCTCTCCACGGTCTAGTTACAGATGAAGACTACCACGCCATGAGACTTCAAGAGTTAGAACTTCTAGATGAAAAACGTCAAACATCATTTGACCATATGATGGTTTATCAAAAGTGCATGTCCAAAACCTTCAACAAAAAGGTTCTCCCTAGAGAATTCCAAGTGGGAGATCTTGTCCTACGTGAAAATCCTAATTGGCAAATTTAAACCTAATTGGCTTGGACCTTACATCATTACAACAACTTTTGGGACAGGTGCTTATTTACTGTCTACAGAAGAGGGAGAACAAATCCCTGATCCTATCAATGTCTTGCACCTGAAGAAGTTCTATGCATGATTCCCATTCTGTCTGGGGGCATCCTTTGTACATAATTGTTGATCCTGAAAAAGTCCAAAAAAGGATATATTGTCAAAAATTCTAAAAATCAGAAAATGTCCTGAAAAAATGATCATCTTAGTAAAAACCTAGCAATAGGCGCTTTGATGTATCTTCAAAAAAAATTATACATTCTAAAAATATAAAAATTTCAAAAAATTCAAAAAAATAGAAAAAGTGCCTTAGTGAAAACTTGGAAACAGGCGCCTTGGTAGCAAAAATTCAAAAAAATTATAAAAAGTCCTTAAAAAAAGAAGAAAAAAATGAAAAAAATGAAAGAGAATTTTTTTTAATAAAATCCAAGTGGTGAAAACCTGGAAACGGGCGCTACTTGAGGCCGTTACACCCCTGTTTCTTAGCGCGTATCCTCGACACTTAGCCTTTCTCTGTCATGCCTTGTCCTTGTTGTCTTGGTTTGGAATTGGTCTTTGTCTTTGTCTAGGGGGCACAAATGTGTTAGCTTTGGTCTCTTAGATGCGTTCGTCTTTAGGGCATCTCGCAAACGGTGTTTTTCAATACCACCCCAACTGTATTTTTCAATACAACCCCTGACATCGAGTGTTTTTCAACACTTATTGGTTTGGTCTTACCTAGTTTTGTCATGTGGTCTTGCCCGCTTGCAAGCATTTGATCCTTATCCTCGGAACTCAGTATCAGTTAGCACACTTAAATTTTTAAACACAACACTTAATGCTTGACCTATGTCATGATCTTTTCTTTGTGTACTGACTGTTATTGATTTTCATTGAGTGTCTGTGTCTAATAAGTCCCTCTATGATGCATAGCTAGAGGACTTAGGGCATGGGGCATATTTTTATTTGCTTTCTGCTTTATGCTTCACTATTTTTGCACAACCGTTCTGCTGGTCATCCTGGCCTCTATGCCTTGATACGAGCGTGGTTTTTCTATATTAAATTGGGTGAGCTAACATCATAGTCATCTTGATCTTTATGTCTTTGATGCTTATGTTAGAATATTTCCACATTCCAATCCGATATAAATCACATTCATATCTTCATAGTTGCCCTTGTGACTAGTGATGATTGTGTGATTTTTTGATGTCCGTTAATAATGACCCAATGATGAAAATAAGTTCCTTTACATTCTCTTATGAATGATGAACACAATTCTTATGTTACAGTTGCTCTATTGAAAGTACACCTTTACATTTTCATGTAGCTTCCATTGTTAGACCTCATGTTAGTTTGCATTTTTAGGCTGCATTATGATTTTGCGAGGGTTTCCTTCATCTTTCTTGTGGACTTTTAATCAACTATGATCACATTATGATCTTCATTTCCTTATCTTATTTCATGATCTCAATAAAAAATTTATATCTTACACAGTTTATTAATTTTGGGGCATTCTCTTTCTTAAGGCAAATTCTCTTTCTTCTCTCCATTTCTTTCCATCTCTTCCAAACTTCTATCTTCCATTCACTTTCACCCCACTTCTTTTCTTCTAATTCAACCTTGAGGTATAATCTTTCGTGCTTCATGGTCTACCTTGGTTCTTTGATCCTTATATCTTTCATCTTACATCAAGAACCTTATCTTTAGTTTGATTTGATCAAACTTATTAATTTGTTATTTTTCCTCTATCTCATTTCGATTTCGATCACGAGGGGGTAGTACCTATCAAACTTCAATCCTTGATTCAGCTTTATCAATCTTATCATTTGTTCCACTTGGGGTAACCTTGCTTGAGATTCTTATCTCGGACATGTCAATTACTTATTTACAATGGTGTTGACCTTGTCTCTTTTTCAATTTGCTTGTCTTTGTTCTGATGTCAATTACTTATATACAACGGTGATGATGTCTGTGTTGTTTTGTGATCCCAAATCGATCTCACACTTCAACTACATTCTTTGACTACATGTGTTCCCAGAATGATCACACATTAGTCAAAAAGGGGCAAATGTATGACCCTAAAATGGTCGCCTAGACTGTGGGCCCCATTTATCATTTTATTCAATTTATCAATTTCCTGAATCAATGCTTTGGAACATTTTCAATTTAAATCAATTTTCTTGATCAAATCATAATTAATTCAATTATTTCAATATTTCCTAAGGTTTGATCATTTTTATTTAATTAAAAGATTTAATCTCCATTTTAATTAAATAAAATTCCTCTTATTTAATTAAAAGATTTAATCTCCCTTTTAATTAAATTCATCTTATTTAATTAAATTAAATTCCTCCCATTTAATTAAATAAAATTCTTCTAATTTATTTAATTATAAAGAAAACCCCTCTTTTAATTAAATAAATAAAACCCCCACTTAAATCCCTCTTTGTTGAAAAAAGAAATAAATTAAATAAAAGTTTATTTTTCTACACATCTTCCTAAGTGGTGGGCTTTTTGCCTCTTAATCATAGCCTTTGATTTTTGCTTCTTAATTTCAACCGTTCACTTTTCTTTATAAGGAGCCCTCTCCTTCTCATTTCAAGATATAGAATTTTTAGGTATTGTTATGCTGCAGGTTTGGAGAGCACTTTTGGAGGAGGATTTGAGCACTCAAGCTTGGATATTGTAACTTCTCTCTTCTTGCCTTCTTCTTCTTGCATTCATGGCTATTCATGTAGATTAGATTCATGTTTCCTTTCATAGATTAATCTTGCATTTGCATATTTACTTTCATAGAATAAATCATGCATTGTTATCATTTAGATTAATTTTCCTTTCATGCATTTCAATCATATAGAATAGATTTCATTTTTTATGCATTGAATCTCTCATTTCATGGTGTACTTGCATGGGCAAAACTAGGTCAATCTGAGGGCCTCCATTACAAACATTTGCACTTCGTGACTAGGGAGCTAAGAGTCAATATTTGAGGCCTCATTCTTGAGCAACCTTGGATGGAATGACTCATAGAAGTGTGATACATTTTCATCACACAATATTCAATTATTCGGTCCACTATAAAAATAAAACTTCAAAACACTTATCGAAAAATAAGGTCTAATATTCGAAGCTTAACAATGTTTTCTTCCTTGATTCAAAAAATGGCTATCCCTATTTTAGTAGTCCTGGATTACAATTATATCAAGATGAAGGTTTGACAACATAAACTATCTCAATAGAAACAAATTAATATTTGATAAATGAATTGTATATCCCTCACTTTTGTAGACCTCCACATATCGACTTGAAACTTCCAGAGCAAATTCTTGTCGGCAAAATGTTTTGGTTACGACCAGCACATGAGTGGAAAGATCGTCAATGGTTCACAACTCTCCCAATATGAATGTTACGCCTTCCACGAGTGCACTCTTCCATTTTTCCAATGACATCGTCAAACCATCCTCCAACAAAGTGGGCAAAGCATCCATCACATCGCACTAAATTTGCTTTGTATCTGTGATTAATTTCATACCCCATTCCTCATGCGCACTTGACAAAAATCTCCCCAACCAAAGCTACTTTGTATTCTCTCAATCAATTGTGTTCATTTTGTGTCTCATTCTACCCTTTAATCTTCTATGTTCCTCTTCCACATTAAAAGTGTTAGAATAAGCATCCCAATACTTATCAACCATATTCATCAATCTTTCACACCTTTTATGAACTATTTTGAAAAGCCAAATCATCCAAATCATTACCCTTCTCCTTTATTATCTTATTTAGTTTCTCCGCTTTAAACCTCCAATAAGTTGCATCTCCCATTCCTGCTAGCACCCTGCGTTCTGCATCATAATCAGCGGTTTTCAAACCGTATCTAGTGGAACTGCCTTCTTGTGTTGTCATGGCTATCTCTTTCCATGCTTCCCTTTCTTGCTCGCTTCTCTTCAAAGAATTCTTGTAATTGTTTATTTCTCTGACTAAAGCATCCACTTGAGCTTTGTTCATCCTAGCAACATCCACATTTAGTCATGTTATCTCCCGTGGATGAGTTCTACCAACTTGTTAAGCAAGTAAGTGTCTGAATGCTTCATCAACATCTACAAGTAGTGGCCTCTGATCTCTTGCGTATAAAGCCCATTAAAATAATGCCTTTTGATCAGGACCATAGCTAGATCCAGTGACAATATCATGCAAATCTTCAAGCTTATTCCTAACTCAGGTCCTTCCTTTCTTGCAAAACAATCAAACATCAATGCACCTTGCATATCCCATCCTTGGTATAGGATAACACCAACATCCTTAAGCAATTCTCTTCCTCTTTATGGAGTCAACTATTGTAGTTCCTTTTGAAATTCTTCCTCTAACATCTTTTCAAGAACCTTAGTTTCCACATTCTCAGAGGATTCTCTCAATTTGCTTCCTTTATATTGATATAAAAAAGATTTGAATTCTTTAGAAAAAAAACAAAGACATCATCAGACTTCATCTACTCATGCTCAATTTCCCTCATATCCCCTAATCCATCTGCATGTAGAGGTCCCAAGTTAAGTTCATTTTCCTCACACTCGGGCAAATAGTCTTGAACCCCAACCCCTTCTTCTTCTCTGAAGAAGACATCCTCATCTTCACCTTTGGGGTCCGGAGATAAGTGTGCATTTGGGGAGTCTTCACTAGTCCTCGATGGGGGTTCTTTAAATACTTGTAGAGGAACATTATAGACAATCTCTACTTCATGCTCAATCAATATCATGGCTCTAGCCACTGGATCAGTGATACCTTGGATGACTTGCATGTTAATTATTCCTCTTCTTATTTTTCACTGAAAAGCCTTTTCCACCTTTTACTATGTTTCCTTCCTCTTAATAGCTTCATCCCTTTCTAAGTTTAAGATCAAATCATCAATGAGCAAAGGCGTATGCCCAAGTGATCGCAACTTCTGAAATGCTCTGGCTCTTCCTATATATCCGTTAGGATCAAAGGTTGTCCTTATATCTCCTCGGAAGAATCCATACACACTGAGTTTTTCATTGATATAATCATAGGTATGCATAATTTTCTCGAAGAAATCACCAAATGACAAAGTACCTAGTAAGAATGATTGCTTATTACTTGATGTCAAATGCTGCAAGACGCTGCCATCTGCCTCACAATTTCTAGGTAAGCAATCCTGTCAGGAACTGTGATTGGGAGGTCATTAGGGAAACCTTCGAAATCCTAAACCCTTATCCTTGTACAATTTTGAAAAGCATACCAGCCACCCCAATTGTGGTCTACCGAGCACTGTTCAATATATTCCTTAGGTCTAAGAAACCTTTTAATTTCTAATGACAGAGTATGATTATATTCTCCTCTCAGTAGTCTCATCAAAGGCTTGACAAAATGCTATTCAAAACATAAATAGTGTGAAAAGTTAGAACTGCAATCCCAAATTTTTAACCACAACTGTACTGGTTGTCTAAACCCTTGAACATCATACTCCCTAATTGGCAATCCCTCACCCCAGACACTGTTTTCTTGCCCAAAAAATAGAATCATATGGACCAACGAGGAATAATGCTTAAACCTTAACTTAGATGAATCCTTTTGAAGCTTTTCTAAATTTGTATTAATTTTTTCAGCAACATATGTGGCAAAATCAAAATAATTAGGGTCTTTAGATTCTACATCAACTGCAAGGACCATTAAATCTATATTCATCAGAAGAGGGCTCTCAATTTCACATACCTGACCAACAGTCATATAAGTACACTACAAATATGGGTAAAATAACTTCATATCATATGGTGGGCGGTCATCGCTTGAAAACACTGGTTTTAAATTTCCCACCTTAGGGCGATGAAAAGACAATGCCCAGGTCTTGTACACTATTTCTAAGAAAAAATACTCCTCCCTTAGTCTTGGTATGTTTAAATTGCCTTCATAATCTGGCTCCAATTGAAAAACATTCTCAATTATTTTTTTCGTAATAAAAATCAATGGTATGGCGGAAGATGCATTTACAGTCTTAGTTTTGGGATCGTAACACTTGATAATTTCCTGCATCAATTTAATATTTACAAACACATTTGGAAAAACTAGTCTTCCCAAATTTGTCTTCCATGGATGACACACTCGGGTCCTCTCCAGCCTCCTACTATAATGAAACATGAACAATGCATAAGCCCTAGACGTAGTCCACACATCTCCTACTTCGTCGCATCTATCCTCAATTCTTTCCTCCCCTTGTTTCACCTTCTTTGACGTCTAAGTGGATAGTAGAAATTTGCCAAGCAAATCTTATTTTAAATGTCTTCCCTCGGCCTTCTACCTCCTTGACTTGATTTCCTTAGTGGATTGGTCAATTGGGGTATCTTTCTGTTTCTTTCCCCTTGGTTTCTTTGATGATTAAGGCTACATGTTCTTCGACTCCTCACCAAAGTCCACCATTCAATCAACAACTTCATGAAACTCTGTAATTCTCAATCCTCCAAATCCTGCAATTCTGCCCATCGAATCACAACGGTCATATACGGCTCAAACTGTCTTCAGTCCAAAATTTTTTTATTAATTTCAATTTTCAATGCATTCAAAAGTTTATGTGCCATCGAGTAATCCTTTATGATCTTCTTCGCAATACCCAATGGTTTATCGATTAACTAGAAACCCTCATTTTTTTTTCCTTATCCAATGTCATATCTTATTCAAAATCACCTTCGAACATTACTATATGCCCTTACTCGACAAAATGTGCTGACAAAATATCTTATCGAATAACCATCAGGTTTCGTTAACTTCTTACACAACTTACTCGTTGCCTTTATTATCCGATGGGTGCCTGTGCGGAGCATGACGTCCGATGCAAACATCATCTGTTTAATTATTCAATATTGAATGACACACTCAATTCACATCGTACAATCTCTTTTAAAGCAAATTACTAGTTACTCAAAACTTTATTTGTTTCAACACAAAGAATGCTTTAAATTTTCTTTAGTGTTTATTAAGCCTTAATTACTATGTGTTAATTGCTTCCTTACCTACTAAGTGTAATGATAGTTATGACTTTCGGACGAACAAAGTGTGTGAAGAGACTTGCGCAGCAAGTCAAAAGTGACAAGCGAGAAAAAGTGAGCACTTCACTATTAAAACCACGCCAAAGGTTGCTACATTTCAACTGGTCTATTTGCATTTATCTTTTGTCTTATTTGTCTAGTCTCGACGAAAATATTCTGAAGTTTTGGTGACGAAAACAAAAAGAGGTATTCGACTTGTGTGTAATAGCTGCACCCAACAAAAACGGAGATTAAGGAATAAAAGACTTGAAGAATAGAAGACATTGGAGTGAGTCATAATTTCTTACTTACTCGGTGTTGTATATTGAAGAAAATGCCTTTATATTTATTTATTTTTCTAAATTTGTCAAAATGCATTGAAAAAAATAGTTTAATAATTTATTTTCTTACTGTAAATTGGTCTAAATACTTTGGGTATTGCCTTTTTCTATATTCCTGCATTTAATTGTCATTTTTGCTGCATTTGCAGTGGTCCATTTACATTTGTTTTTTGTCTCATTTGTCTAGTCTCGACGAAAATATTCTGAAATTTTGGTGACGAAAATAGAAAGAGGTATTCAACTTGTGGGTAACAGATGCGCCCAACAAAAATAAAGATTGAGAAATAAAAGACTTGAACCTGAATAGAAGACATTGAAGTGAGTCAGAAATTCTTACTTACTCGGTGTTTATATTGAAGAAAATATTTTTATATTATTTTTCTAAATTTATCAAAATGCATTAAAAAAATGGTTTAATAATTTATTTTCTTGCTGTAAATTGGTCAAAATACTTTGGGTGTTGCCTTTTTTGTATTCCTGCATTTAATTACAGATTTTTCTACATTTGCATTTGTCTTTGTCTCATCTGTCTAGTCTCGACGAAAATATTCTAGAGTTTTGGTGACGAAAATAAAAAGAGGTATTCGACTTACGGGTAACAGCCGCGCCCACAAAAAATAGAGATTGAGAAATAGAAGACTTGAAGAATAGAAGACATTGGAGTGAGTCACAAATTCTTACTTACTCGGTATTGTATATTGAATAAAGTGCCTTTATATTTATTTATTTTTCTAAATTTGTTAAAATATATTGAAAAAAATGGTTTAATAATTTATTTTCTTGTTGTAAATTGGTTAAAATGCTTTGGGTATTATCTTTTTTTTTGTATTCCTTTATTTAGTTGTAGTTTTTTTTGCATTTGCATTTGTCTTTTGTCTCATTTGTCTAGTCTCGACGAAAACATTCTGGAGTTTTGGTGACGATTGGTGACGGAAACAGAAAGAGGTATTCGACTTGATAGTAACGACTGCGCCTAGCAAAAATAGAGATTGAATAATAGAAGACATTGGAGTGAGTCAGAAGTTCATACTTACTCGGTGTTGTATATTGAAGAAAATGTCTTTGTATTTATTTATTTCTTAAAATTTGTAAAAATGCATTGAAAAATAGTTTAATATTTTATTTTTTTGTTGTAAATTGGTCAAAATACTTTGGGTATTGCCTTTTTTTGTATTCCTTCATTTAATTATAGTTTTTGTTGCATTTGCATTGGTCTATTTGCATTGTCTTTTGTCTCATCTGTTTAGTCTCGACAAAAATATTCTAAAATTTTGGTGACGAAAACAGAAAGAGGTATTCAACTTGATAGTAACAGTTGCGCCCAGCAAAAATGGAGATTGAATAATAGAAGACATTGGAGTGAGTCAGAAGTTCATACTTACTCAGTGTTGTATATTGAAGAAAATACCTTTATATTTATTTATTTTTTGAAATTTGTCAAAATGCATTGAAAAAATGGTTTAATATTTTATTTTTTTGCTATAAATTGGTCAAAATACTTTGGGTATTGTCTTTTTTGTATCCCTACATTTAATTATCATTTTTTTCTTGTATTTGTTGTCGGATGTGCAGAGTATAATTCACAGCGAATTTTCAGCGTGACAGAGCGAAATAACACAACCTTTGCAAGGGTTGGTGGGGCAAGAGTTAGCACAGAGCACAATTATAAAAAGGTGCATCCTAACAGTTTGTCTCCATACTTTTCAAATCTATAATTTGTCTTGTACACTACCTTGTATTAATGTGACATGCATATTTGTTATTTTTTATTTTTTCTTGGTTAACGGGTTGGGATTTTTAAGGGGGTGGATTGTATATGCACTATGAGCACTAAAAGTTGTAGTTGTAGGCATTGGGTGTGGATAACGAAAATAAAACTAGACTGCCCTTGAATGTCTAGGATTTGGATTTGAATGTCTATCACAAAATGCTTGAAAACAAAGATTTGGATTATTCTATATATAGATATTTTTAACTATTTATTATACATATATATTAATTTAATTTTTCTTGTAAAATAAAGCATAAAAACTTAAAAACTTTCTTAAATATTTTGAAATTTTTGCATGAATTATATATATATATATATATATATATATATATATATATATATATATAATTCAATGAATGTCAAGTTTGTAATCCAAATTTATTATGTAACATATGTATTAATCAAAATATTTAAACTTTAAAAGAGTGTATTCATAAATTAAATTTTTTTGGACAATTGATATTTTTCTTAAAGTGTAAAATGAAAGGCATTAAAATGACCAAATCGACATAAAAAAAATTTATATGACAGGTAGGGGTGACCGTCAAATTCCAGGCCTATCAAGACCTTCCTAGAAACTTATCAGCTGAGTTTTGTCGATGGCGAAAACAAACAACAGTTTCCACTGCCTTCACATGCATACTTAAGAGTTCAAGAGTTCATCAATATTATATTTAATTGAACAAGCATAAATACAAATCTGCCCTTGAACTTCAAAGACATGATTGCTGGTTAAACATCTTGTAAATAAGGCAACTACGACCTACAATATAGAAGCCACGTGATGTTTTCCATTACGCAGTTGTGCACTTAAAATTTTTTAGCATCTTATGTTTAGTCATCCCAAGGGAAATCTAAACTGAAACGTTTAAAATCCATAGGGTGAAACAAATGACAATACATGTTGGGAAAAACAAAAACAATGTTAACCCGATAGAAGATGTTGGCACAACATTGCATTTTGCAATGCAAAATGTTTATTTATCTTCATGTTGATAGTTATGTTGTGCCCATTTGGTGTAAAAATCACAGGAATGTTGGTCACAGAAAACACATGGAGTTTTTCCCATGAACAGTGTCATGGGATGGGAAATTTGCCTTGCTCATTTGATGTAATTTTTTGTTCATACAAGTAAATATAAGTTGCATAATTGAAATTTTTTTTTCTTATGAAAGAAGATTTGTGTAAAAGAAGATTTAAATCAAAGCACATAGAATTTGGCATAGCCTGAAATTTATGAATATTCAGGCATGGTATGTCTGTCCGATACAGATGTGGATTCAAATATGGGATATGCATGCATGAGGGGAGGGGGAGGGAATTACTTTCTGCCTACTCTGTTAAGCACTAATTGAGAATCAACAACATATCTTCCTTAGTCCATCATTATTTTGTACCTCATAGCAAACATGTTTGGACCAACCCAATGGTTCTGCTATTTTCAGAATGTACTCTTTGTTTTATATTGCAACTCTGCAATAGATAACATCTTAGAGCACATAGAGGTGTTTGTTAGCAAGGGAGTCTATAACACGCTCTGCTTATTTTGGTGTAACGATGTTTGAAAGTGTTTTGTAGATGTGATAAATCCACTTGACATCGGAGTGTGATTGGAGGCATTGAATGTCCATGCTTATTAATCAATTTGTTGCACTTCTTATACTGTCTGATTTCCAAAGCATCTAGGTGACACAAAATGGGTAATTCTACAAGTAAGTTTTAGTTGCCGATAGTTTGTAGAAATTTAAAGTTGTGTAGCAGTGTCGCCCTCTATATTTTTTTTAGAACCCCTTAATGTTCTCACTGAACTACAATATTTTTTTTATACATCTCTTTTTCATTTATAGCTTGTTGTGATGGGGAGAAAATGCAAGTGGCACCTCCTCACCCAACTTGAAGTGCAATACTTTGGCAATGGAGAGCAACCTTTCTCATCCAATGATATCAACTGGAGTCCAATTGGTGTGGAAGATGATAAGGTAACCAACTTGTGTGTGGCGATTCCAGTCCACAAAATTGAGGCTTTTGTCACAAAGGAGTCAAATAGGGAAGGTGTTGAATGTGCATTCATCTGCGTGTCCCATAGAGACCACAGTTGTGCAAAGTACAAGGAAAACATAACAAAGATTTATTCCAGGCAAGTAGAAACAATCAGCATAATATTTTTTTAGAAATTGTCGCAAAACATTTATGGTTGACGACATGGCTATCTTTATGTGGAGTTATTGGTGCTTGTTTGGGCCGGAAGATAAGAGGGATAATACACTAACAAAAAAATGCGTCCATCAATTTACAAAGAAAAGGGGTTGTCAGTACCACTTCAATGTTAAGGTTATGTTTGGTAGACACGACGTGGCTATTTTGAGTTTCATTGAAATATTGCACGTAGATGTAGATGTCATTCTTTTTCATCGTGAAAATGATCCAACCAATGAGCCATGGTCTCGAGTTGCCCCGAACCTTTCTGTGGAATGAAAGTCTTACATAGACGAGCTATTGGCAATGGATGTCAGTGTGGATGCAATCATCGACCGACATCTGACTGATCCACATGTTTTTAGTATGTCGCAAAAGAGAGATAGTTTCCAAACATAGATGTCATGAATGCATGGAGGAGAGCGAAGTTCACTCGAGCTCAAAAACATGTTCATGATCCCGCTAGTATCCTACAATGGAAAGAAGCGGATCCCAAAATTACTTTTATTGGCAGCAACCACAAAATGATGGGAGGCCTTTCATTATGGGTATCCAAACCCAATGGATGTTTCATACGATGGTTCAACGCTCATACAATTCTATAATCTCCATGGATTTGACATTTGGCACCAACAAAAATGGGGTGATACGTTTCATGCTTGCAGTGAGTAGTAAACAACCTTTCTACTTGATGTACGTCATTAACATTTTACAGTCGTTCTCGAATTCTTTATGGTGTATAGTATTAGCTTTATATGTTGGTCATGTTTGGCAAGCAACAGTCAGGGGTGCCCATTGCATGGGCTGTATCATCCTGTAACAAGATTGAGGACATCAAAGGGTGGTTGCATGTCATATATAGACGAGGAAAGGAGGCTAGAAATGTCTGGACAGTAAATGCCTTCTTGACTGATGATGCCAGTGTAGAGATACATGCCATTGGGTAAGTGCATGCATCTTTTTCTTTGACTGCCTATTTCAACTCCCTTTACACGTATCCTTTCCTAGTTTCCCATGATTGAAGTCACTCATGGTGCAATTCATGTGCACTAGGGAAGTTTCATTGTCGTGTCATTCTATGCAATTGGCATGTGCATCGGGTATGGCTGAAGAATGTGCTTAAGTATGCATCGAAAGATAGAGCAAAGGAAATGTTTGAACGCTTGGACATGATAATGAAGACAATTGGTGAGAGTGAGGATATCATTTATAGGCTATTGAATGATTTTTGGGTGGAGTTTTCTGATAAGCCGTAATTTCTAGAATATTTCTCGAGGACATGGTATCAAGGTGAGGGTCGTATAGGTAAGTGATCCCTATCTTTTTGCACAACTATTTGTTATTTCGTAAACCTTGTTATGTAAATTACACTTCATTCACATGAAAGCTAGCACCTGTGTTGTGCATGCAGAAATATGGGCAAAAAATTTTAGACTCTTCCCACACGCAAATCAGGACACAAATGCTGCCATAGAATCGTACCATTACACATTGAAGACGTGGTACCTTTGCGACCGTAAAAAAACATGTACATGTCAGACGTATCATCTATACTTCACTCTCGTTTACAGGATGGAACCATTCTACAGGAAAAAGGAGAAGTGACAGGACTCTGGTTTCATCACGAACTGCAGGTTGCAAAGTTTGCAGACAACTATAGAGAGGGAAAGGGCAATTCCCAATGATGATTTATTTCCCAATGAAACTAACCTGGATACTATGTTGTGAAAATCCATATGTTGTGTAATTTCTATGTGGTCAGACCCTGCGGTGATCATCTGTACGTGTGTGATTGTCCATGGGCCCTGTAGGGAAACACATGCTAGCACGAGTTGAAGGTTTTTGCCATGATTGTCGGCTTGTCCGATGCTGTAGAAGGCATTACTGGCAAGACAATATTTTTTGGTCATTTAAACTATATTCTGAATGATGTACTTAGGCTATGGATTTGTGTGTTGGAATTATATTAGAATGATGTACTGAGAGGGGAGGGGTGAATCAGTACCTCTAAAAATTTTCTTGGTTAGCCCATTAACCCTTAATCATCAGTTTATGAATTATCTTATCTAATTGTTCATCTTTCTTTATGTATATGCAATCATATCATAAGTTCTTTATTATGTAACCATAATAGAAACATTCATGAAAATAGATAACACATAACACAAGATATGATATCGCAGAAAAATCCTGTTAGAAAGTAAAAACTATGGTGGGGATTGTTACCCACAAGACTTCACTATCTGCAGATAAGGATCCGGTTAAGGCTTACAATTAGTCACTTCTGATGACCTACCCTGTTAGGAGTATTACAGTGGAGACCTATTAAGATCTACTTCGTTTGAAGCTTTAGCAACATTGTTAAGTGTGCACTCTGTTAAGAGATTTGTAAAGAATGATTAAGTCCACCTTCTACAAAAGGATTTTAGATGTGATGCACTTGTTAGAATGCAACTACATAAGTCTTTGATCTGATGATGTATGCAATCTTTAATTGCTGATAACATATCCTATTAAGCTTCATACATATAAGTAATCATCCTTCCATGATTGTATAATACCTTTATCTACTCGTCGGTAGCCTCTGTGTGTTCTTGACAACTGATGTGATCTGTTTCTAAACTTTGCATGAATTCTACCTTCTGCTCCTTAGATGCTCTTCATGGCTATCAACAACACTGAATTCATATTTCACAATTGATTTGAACATCTATTTATACTAGTTTTTGACTCAATTCTTGATTCATGCTTCGCAAGTTAACTCTAGATCCAAGGTTTACAACTTGACCTTGATCTTTAGTTAGATATGTTTTAGATCTGTTAAGATGCTTTAAAACATTTACATAAAGCTTGCTTGACCCTCAAGTTATGATTTAAAACAAATTAAAACTCTATAAATAGAATTACATTGCTTTATCCTTCGTGTAAAACTCAGATCCACTTTTTGCGGGTTCTTTAACTAACTGTTAGTTCTGACGGTCAATTTTCTTGGTTTTCGTTGTTCCTTTCTTGAAATGGTCGTTGGGTATGCCTTTTCTGTTCCGTCGGTTTTTTTATCAAAACTGTGTCATCAATAATGTTCTCAATGTTATGCTATTGACCCGTCAGTGATGTCCTGTTCACTTCGTCGGTGCAACACTTATCAATGTTCGTCGGTCAATTCTATACTTATCATTTTCTCGTGACCTTTGTGTTCTATCGGGTATGCTCGCTGTTCGCCGGTAATGCTTGTAGTCCGCCGGTAATGCTTGTAGTCTTCCGATGATCTTTGTCAATGTTTTTCACTAAGTGTACTAATAGCAAAATTAATGTCATCAATCTCCCCCTTTGACATTAGTATCAAAAACATGATATGTGCAACATACTGAGTGTATTAGTATGTACACCTGTGTATACTCCTTCCTTAGTTATTTGAATGACTCTCCCTTTTTATATGCTGGTAAGTGTAAGTATATAAATATCCTTATGTACTTTATATTTATATATATCTATTCCTTCTGTACATACAATATACATTTCCTTTCCTCCTTTTTTTATTCTAAAGGCAAAGGTACTTACAGCTTGTCAAAAAGGTGGGAATGTGAGGACTTGATCTCCTCCATCATCTTTTCCCATTTCTCCTTTAGAATTTTGAGAGCCATGTGCTCCAGTAAAATCCATACATGTATATCATAGATGTTGTCTACTACAGACATCTTGGGGGTTGCAATAAGATTTCTTGCATCATAAATATGCTGCTGTAGAATATTAAGATTAGGTAGAATGTGTGCCTGTAGCTCTGTAATCTCACCTCTTAGTTGAGTTTCAGCATCCCATATGTCTTGCCTTAGCCTATTAGCCTCTATGACCTTGTCATGATGTGCCTTTATACTTTCTGCATGTGAGGTTAGGCTTTGTGCACTTGCTGTGACATTAGAATCTATTTCTGCTAATTTGTCATTGTTTTCTTTTGTAAAATTCTCAAGTGTGCACATCTTTTGAACTAAGGTGATTGCTTCATCAATCGTTGGCTCTAATTCATCAGTGAGTTCAGAGAGATTTACCTTGTTCAATCCCACTTCTTGGCTGATTTTATCAATTAACTTGTATTGGTATTTCTTTTCTGCTTGTTCTTCCATAGCTTATTCCGCATCGATATTCTACTTTGAGATTGCATCGGTAAGAACAACAATTTGTTCCTTAACTGTAGCATTTGCTTCAAGTTTTACTTTAGGAACAAGTTGTTGGAGAATGTCTCTTGCCTTGTCAAGTGTCATTGTTTCCCTATGTTCTTGTTTCATTTTCTTTTGAATGGCTTTTCTTTGACATAGCACTCCAAACTCTTGAATTTTGTCACTGTCCAAAGTGGTAATATCCCAATTTGGAAATTCTATCACTTCATCCAGTGTTACAGCCAAGATGTCTTTCTTTACTATTTTCTTCTTCTTCTTCTTCTTCTTCTTCTTTGGCTGGGTGACAGATTGATGTACTACCATCTGTAAACCTCGAGATTGGGTTGATTTTGTAGGTGAGGGTCAAGAAGATGAGGCGTCCTTGTGTATCTGTCCTAAGTCCACCGGCTGGTTTGGTGAAGACGTCTCCTCATTTGCCTTGGGTGTATCAACAGATGTATCTTCTTTAAGTTTTATACCTTCATCCTGTTTGACTCCTTCACTTTTATCTTTTTCTTCAACCTTTCTCAATGTATCATCAGTTTTGGTATCTGCCTCTTTGTTTTGATCTTTTGATACTTCTTGTTGGTTGTCGGTTGCATCCTTCATTTCTGTATCTGTATCCTTGTGAGTGTTGGATGCATCTTTGTTTTCATCGGTACCCATATCCTCGGGTATATTATCATCTTTCTTAAATGATTTATCCTGACTAGACTGAATATCAATAGCATCTATTAATATATTCATGTTCATCGGTGTATTGACTGTTGCAGTGTCAATATCTGTATCCTGTCTGTCGGTATTGCCCTTTGTAGCATTAATGTCTTCATCTTTTTGAATATCTACTATCGGGTCTTGTACTGTAGTGGTATTGAAAATTATTCTTTGGTAACTTCTTCATCCTCTAAGTTGATGTGGATGGGGCTTGCTGGTACTTGATCATCATCACCGTATTTTGGCCAGTCTTCATCTATAATGTCAGTCTATTTTTGGCCTGTTATTTGTACCTCTTCACTGTCATACTCACTGTTGAGTTATCAGTTTTAGTGATGGTTTCCTTCTCATGACTTCTTTCCTCATTAGGGTTGAGTATCTCACTCCATATCTTATGCGTATCTTGTTCAATCTCTATAAGCTTCTCTTTAAGAAATTTATAAGTTCTCAACTTGGGTGAGAAGTTTTTTGCATATTTCTCCATGATTTCATTGATTTCTTCTCTCGTTGATTCAGGAGGCATAAGAGAAACCAATACTCTTTCTCTTATCCTTTTCTCCTCATGGAATGCAAAAGTGAATCTAGAAGAAATATTAATCAATAGTTCTTGTGGTACATCACATGTAGTGAATTTTAGTGGGGCATAATAGTGTCTGCACATCTTAGTAATAAGTGCATCTTCAATCTTATTCTGTTCTACAGTATCCCATCTTAACCATTTCCTAATCTTAGGATGTCCAATAGATGCAGCTTCAGAAATATACTTACATATTTCATCAATGTCTTCAGTGGCTGATGTAACCTTTGTTGCTTCCTTTGCTTGTTTTACAGTGTCAGGTTCATCCATTGCTGAATCCTCTAAGTCCTTATTAGTCTGAACAAATTTTCTCCTTTTGGCAGGTGCCCTACCTGGTTGTTTTGCCTTTTGTGTCTCAGGTTTCCTCTTATATACCTTTCCTTTCACCATGGGAGAAGGAGTTGCATCTTTTTCTATTTGACTCCTTGTTCTTGACTTCTTAGGTGGAGGAGGAGGTGGTGAATCAGACTTGTCTTCCTCTGATTCATTTGGCTCTGCTGTATCACCGATGGGAAGCTGGTCCTCGGTGAGTTCCTCCTTACCCTGTTGTTCCTCTTCACCTTCTCCTTCTTCTTCTCCTTCAGAAGATATATTTAAGTTCTTTTTCAGATTCTTCACCATTCTTTTTTACTGTTTTACAGCCTTCTTGACAACAAGATTTGTCTTAATATTTTGTTTGGCCTCTTCATAGGTACCAAATATTAGTTGCTTGTTGTCTACTGGTTCATTTAATAGTGCCTTGATGCACTCATTGGCTACTCCTGCTTTGATTTCATAATCCAATTTTGAAAGCCATGATTTCCTTGGTACTACTGCTTGTATGTATGTGAAGTCAGTATCTACCATGAAACATATTTCTTCTCGGTGTTCCTCTATCAGATTCTCAGGAATTCTAGTTCTTTCTTGCAGCATTTCCTTAATGGTTTTGAAATACTCATGCATAACATTATCAAAATCCGTTCCTAGTGATTCTATGAATTCACCTATCTGAATGGTTATGGGTCTGCTTGTGTCCCATGTAACTTTTCCAATGGAAGGAAAGTATTCTTCAAAATAAAAGAATATGCACATTATGAAGGAACCAAACTTACATGTGTTTGTCCTTGAAGACCTTATTGTGCACATGTTCTCCTCAAATTGATGTAACAATATCTCTACTAGATCCATCTTCTTCCCCTGTTTGATAATCTTGTATGATGTGCTCATAGCAGTACTAGATATGTTGTTCATTTGGCTTGCTTGGAAAATCTTATATCCAACAACACATGCTCCAAACTTCAGTTCTATGTCGGTAATGGTGTTGACCTTTAGTGCTCTTTTATCTGACTTAGCACCAGTCATTTTTTCAACTTCTGCTAGAGATGGGTGTTTGTGAGCCTGTGGTTTATCGATTGTAGGATAACTAGTAATCGCATGAATAACATCCTTTGTTATTGTTAGATTTGAGGAAAACAAATCCACCCAAGAACACCTGCATGCATGACTGTCACAAGAAAGAAGCAAAGACAGAAGAGAAGAATGGCTATGGAGGCCAAAAAGCCAGAGGAGACATCGTAT
>MU227389.1:1996759-2031478 GCA_018584345.1 Thuja plicata | reverse complement strand
ATAGACTATTACTCTAACACCCCCCTTAAGATAAGCTTAGGGAGAAGCAAAACCTAGGAAACTACTGCAGAAAGCAGGAAAGATGGGTCCCAGCAACAAGGCCTGATCAGGTACCCAAAATAAGAAAAGAACTAGATGAAGGAAACTAAGCCTTCAATCTAGGGAAAAGATGTCCCAGAGAAAGGAACAAGAATGAGAAAGAAGCATCTCCGAAGCATGAAGCTGAAAACTCTGTCAGAAGAGACTGTTGGAACCCCCACTGAAGTGCATGACTAGGTAGAGAAGACAATGTCTGAAGAGCTGATCAATCGAACCAGGAAAAAATAGAACCAATAGGTGAACCCCCCCATAATGCTGAATAGGGAGAGGTGACAGGAACACTGAAATGCAATGCCAGAAACATCCGCAGAAAAAAGAACCAGGAACACCAACAGTGCAACAGAAGTACAAACACAGGATAAAAGGCGGTGTCACCGACACACAACATGGGCTAGTGTCGTGGAAGGTACACTCTCTTGACAAAGGTGGATGCGCCTAAAATGACATAATCATCATAACCCCCCATGGCACTTTATAACAGAGTGCAAGTACTAAAACCATACAAGGTGTACAAGATCCTAGAAATGCAGAAGTAGGCACTTTATCTCATGGCGTTTACAGAAAAAAATACAACAGTAGAGATACAAAAAGCTCAGAAGCCAGAAAGAAGAGTGAGCTAGAAAATTAGAAGAAGAGATCCCAGGACCTGTAGAACCAAGCAATCCACCAGAGTGCATAAACTTCCAAACTCGGAGGAGAGAAAACCTGGAGCAAAATCTGGAAAAAATACCCCTGCAACTGAATAGTTCACTGAACCAGCTTTTCGACGATATCTGGTTTGCCAAAAAAGGAATCCGAATGAGCCAGATATGACTCCCGGAAGGCAAAAACAAACATCAGACTTCAACAGCAAAAAATACTGTCAAAATGGCAGAACCCAAAAACCAAATCACCATAGTCAGAAAGAGCTCGGAAAGAGCTTTTCGAAGATATAACGAAGTCCAAAAAAGGCCTCTGTATGCTCCAGATAGAGCGAAAAAGGTGAGAAGGGCCCAAAAAAGATCCAAAATGCAAGAAATAAGCCCCTGGGACTAAAAAAAATTGCGCCCCTGGGCGCATGTCGCGCAGGGGGCTAAACCGGGGCTCCTGGTCCGCAAGGTGACCGGCCGCATAAAGAGTTAAGCCCGCGGGGGCTGAAGGGGCCGCCAGGCGGAGCAGCTCGGCGGAGCGATGCGGGGCTGGTGGCTGACTAGCGGAGCGGGGAGGAGAGCCGGCGGAAGCCTGAGGGGAGCGCAGAGCGGCACCGGGCGGTGGGAGCCGGCAGGGCGGCGGGGCCGCGGTGAAATCTGGCGGGGCGGCGAGGGCCGCGGAGTGTGCAGGGACGGCGGGCCGGGCACCGACCGGCAGCGGTGGAGCGCCGGTGGCCCGACGGTGGCGCGGCGGCGGCGCCCAAGAAAAAGCACTACACGCATTTTTTAAAACGCATAAAAACCTTAAAAAATAAGGTTTATTTAATTTTTTTCTCGATTTTCGTGCCCGTACGACACTGGAAACCAAATTTTTTTTGCCTCGGGGTCAAGTTGTCCAAAATAGATAAGCTTTATATGGATTCTAGGGTTTTTGGGCACTCTGAGCGCAACGGTAATGTCCGTTTGGGCCCAAAGTGACCAGAAACAAAGGTCCCCCTAAATCCACACAAAAACCTTCTGAAAAACCAGAAAACCTCCAACTTTTGATGCACTTCCATAAAACACGAATAGCCAGCAGTAAGCAAGCTCTGATACCATGTTAGATTTGATGAAAACAAATCCACCCAAGAACACCTGCATGCATGACTGTCACAAGAAAGAAGCAAAGACAGAAGAGAAGAATGGCTATGGAGGCCAAAAAGCCAGAGGAGACATCGTATGCAACAAAAAACAATATATTAACAATATGTTTCTATGAATTATAATGTGATGTGAAAACTCTGTAAAGAAAACTAAGAGGTGAATCCTTATAAAAGGAATCACGAAACCCTAAAAGGGAAAACCTAAGGTTAGCTTAAGCAACTAGAGTGAATAGGTGAGTTAGTAATTAGATCATAATGATTTAATTAATAACCCGATAGACTATTACTCTAACAGTTATTGCTTTTGGATTGTTTAGCCATAGAGTCTTGTTGTGGACTCTGCTAAGAACAATCTTTATCCATTCTATTTTGAAAACCTTGGGAAAATGCAGTGCATTTGTGAGTCCCTTTACTTCTAAGTGTTTGTGCTCTTCTTTGAGCTTTCCAGCATCATCACATAGTGCCCTATAGGCATTATCTAGGTCTAGATCTCCTATCTCCGAGATCTTGCAGTGAATATAGGACCTTACGTCCTCTACAGTAAAACCCTAGGTGGGATTCAGGAGAATGCTCCAGAATCGTCAGGCGGTGAAGCTATTTCAGGATGTAACTTGTATTTAGGTTCAACACATGTTCCTCTGTTGATAAGCTTGAAGGATTTCTTCTTATCCTCCTTAATTTTCTCTACTTTGGAAGTCGATGCCATCTTATTTGCAATTTAGGGCTTTTCACAAATAAAACAGTGCGGTCGGTGAGTGTATTTACTTACGGATTCTCTGTGATTGCCTGTGAATGTGAATGCTTCGTGTCAAAATGATTTTTGCTGGGTCACTTTTCAATTTTCTCTTAAATCACTCTGCTTTGCTTTGCTCTGCTTGAAAATTGCGGGTGCGAAAATGAGTTTACCTGTCAGGCTTTTATAACCTCTTTGTACCCTAAGTTGTCATTAATGCTTACCAACTCATCGGTATATGCAGACTGATTTTGTCGGTAGAGACATTCATAACATCTCCAGTGTCTGTGCAAAGCGTCAGGGTAGCTAGCAGTTTTGGAGACTTCACCGATGATTGTCGGTGAGGTTGCGAAGACAGCTTTTGTTGATTCAACGTTCACCGATATCCGTCAGTTTACACTTAGCTTGTGTAATGACCGATACATTCTGGTAAGTAGTGCTAACTTTTTTGTGCAATCTAGTTGGATGTAGTGATGTCACCAAATCCATTGGATGAGGTGTCACCATTTGCATTGCTTGTTCCAGCACCTTCAGTGTTAGTGGCTTTTACCCACATCTTGTTTCTCATTCTTTTGATGTCATCAATGGTATTTCCATTGGGATGTGTACTTGTGTCTGTCAGTCGATCTTTGCAATTTTTTATCACATGTCCAACCTTATGACAGTGTAAGCATGCCATTCCTGGATTGGTCCAACCTCTTGACCTTTTGGTCCATTTTCTCATACAGTTGGCAGAAATATGACCATACCTTCCACATGCTGTGCAATTTACTCATGTGTTGTAGTCCCAAACATATGAGTTACCTACTCTTGCTGGTTTGCACCTTTTATCAGTTTCCTTTGGTGTCCATGCCTTGTTCTTTTTCCAGCATTCCTTATGAGTATGCCCATTCATCTTGCATGTAGGACAGTACTTGTCCATATAGGTTTTTCTTTTCGGATTTGTCACTTTGGATCTACACTCATGTGATGTGTGTCCTTTCTTTTGAAATTTATAACAATTACCAATAAAAGTAGATTGTGCTTGAGAAATACCTTTCATTTTGCTTCTGCAAATGTTTGAGGTGTGGCCTGGTTTTCCACAGTGATTGCATGACAACTTCTTGGATCTTGGGTTTGTGAAAGCATTCCTCTGATCTGGTTGATTAGAAGATTCACCATTCTCGTTGTACCCTAATTCTGTGTAGCTGTTGACTCTCCTTTGTCCATCAAGAAAATCATCCATCCTTTTGTTGCTATCCTCAACCTTTTTAATTAATTCGTTGTGTTGATTCTGGACTTTGATTTCATGCCTCAATTTTTCATTCTCCTCTTAGCTCACCTATGATCTGTATGCTTTCAATGAGTTCTGTATTTAATTTGTTTGCTTCTTGACTCATAAGAATTATCTGGTTGGTAACCTCATGGTGATGCTCAGTGAGTCTTAGAATCTTTAATTCTTTCTCTTGTAGTTTCTCTATAATTTTCCTCCTATCATTAATGGCTAGTGTTCTTTCATTTTCAGCTTTTCTAGCATCATTCATGACATCAATCATTTTCACCATTTGAGTCTCTTGACCAATTTGCAGCATCTTGATTTGATCTGTCAGATGTAGATTGACCTCTTGTATACTTGTAATTTCTTCAATTGATGCATCTGAAGCTTTGCTCATTGATGATTCCGCTGTTTCAAAGTAATCTTGTATTTCCACTTCTTTGTAGTCTTTCTCATTCAGCCTGGTTGCCATAATCTTTCTTTCATCAATAAATTTTCTCAATTTTATTCTCGCCTCTTTATACTGCTCATAGTTTATTTGCATCTGTAACTGCTCATTCTCAATAGTCATGTCCAGTCTGAACTTGTCCATTGCTTAGATCTTTGCTCTCGTCTTTAAGCTTTTCAACAGAGAGACTTAGCTCTGATACCAATTGTTGGAATTATATTGGAATGATGTACTAAGAGGGGAGGGGTGAATCACTACCTCTAAAACTTTTCTTGGTTAGCACATTAGCCCTTAATCATCAGTTTGTAAATTATCTTATCTAACTGTTCATCTTTCTTTATGTATATGCAATCATATCATAAGTTCTTTAGTATGTAACCATAACAGAAACATTCATGAAAATAGATAACACATAACACAAGATATGATATCGCAGAAAACTCCTATTAGGAAGTAAAAACTGCGGTGGGGATTGTTACCCACAAGACTTCACTATCTGCAAATAAGAAGGGGCCGGTTAAGGATTACAATTGGTCACTTCTGATGACCTACCCTGTTAGGAGTATTACAGTGGGGACCTGTTAAGATCTACTTCGTTTGAAGCTTTAGCAACATTGTTAAGTGTGCACTCTGTTAAGAGATTTATAAAGAACGGTTAAGTCCACCTTCTACAAAAGGATTTTAGATGTGATGCACTTGTTAGAATGCAACTACATAAGTCTTTGATCTGATGATGCATGCAATCTTTAATTGCTGATAACAGATCCTATTAAGCTTCATACATATAAGTAATCATCCTTCCATGATTGTATAATACCTTTATCTGCTCGTCGGTAGCCTCTATGTGTTCTTGACAACTGATGTGATCTGTTTCTGAACTTTGCATGAATTCTGCTTTCTGCTCCTTAGATGTTCTTTGTGGCTATCAACAACAATGAATTCATATTTCACAATTGATTTGAACATCTATTTATACTAGTTTTTGACTCAATTCTTGATTCATGCTTCGCAAGTTAACTCTAGATCTAAGGTTTACAACTTGACCTTGATCTTTAGTTAGATATGTTTTAGATCCGTTGGGATGCTTTAAAACATTTACATAAAGCTTGCTTGACCCTCAAGTTATGATTTAAAACAAATAACTCTATAAATAGAATTACATTGCTTTATCTGTCGTGTAAAACTCAGATCCACTTTTTGCGGGTTCTTTAACTGACTATCGGTTCTGATGGTCGGTTTTCTTAGTCGTCAGTGTTCCTTTCTTGAACTGGTCGTCGGGTATGCCTTTTCTGTTCCGTCGGTTTTGTTCTCAAAACTGTGTCGTCGGTAATGTTCTCAATGTTATGTTATTGACCCATCGATGATGTCCTATTC
The DNA here is from genome assembly GCA_018584345.1 of Thuja plicata. Classification (NCBI taxonomy): domain Eukaryota; kingdom Viridiplantae; phylum Streptophyta; class Pinopsida; order Cupressales; family Cupressaceae; genus Thuja; species Thuja plicata. The sequence goes on along the minus strand of MU227389.1, from coordinate 2,025,798 downwards.
ACTTCGTCGATGCAACACTTGTCAGTGTTCGTCGGTCAATTCCATAGCATTTTCTCGTGACCTTTGTGTTCTGTCGTGTATGCTCGTTGTTCGCCAGTAATGCTTGTAGTCCACTGGCGATGCTTGTAGTCTATTGGTGATCTCTGTCAATGTTTTTCACTAAGTGTACTAATGGAAAAATTAATGTCATCATTGTGCATTGATCGATTGCCTTTAACATGATAATTCAAATGTAGGCAATTTTTGCATGTTGAATGATTCAGATATATTAGAACTCGAGAGTTCACCACCCTGTATGGTTTCCGACAACACATGCCACAGTGCAGGCACCTCAGAATACCCTGAAATGGTAGTTGATGTTCAATCACCACTTGAGACAATGGCTCAGTGGAATGAATTGATCAGGTTGTTGAAGTCTGCAATGCAAATAATGCCATAGACAAATGAACAAGCAATGACATTCTCAGAATGTGTCAACTGTTTCATGATCGATCTTGACCGGTCGGGTGTTGTGTCATTCACTCTGACTCCCACCACAAATCCACATGCAACAAGCATAGTTCAGTTGCGTCTGTGGTTTAGTGCTACCACGGTTCACGTCCCTCAGAGGCGACAATGCACACATGGTTCTAAGCATGAACAATCTAGTGAAGTTGATGCTTCACAGTTGTTTGTGTTTCCCACTGATGGTTGTAGGAGGGGAAGGACTAAGAAGGACTCCTTACATTTTTTAGAGAACGGTGGGCACGCTGCCTCTACTCCGCCAACAGTTGGTGCGCTCTTCAGTTCCAAAAATAACACATTCATTATGAACGGTTGAGAGCATTGAATCTTTATATTTTACTCTTCCCTTTTATTGAGACCCTGTAAACTTAATCAACAAGTGTTAGTTGTGATTTGCAACCAGCACTGACATCTATCTCGAGTAATCATCAATGAAGATTTTCATTTGACGGTGCCATTGGTCGAGAAGATGGCCATGGTGGTGCCAATTAGTCAACACGCACATGATCCTTGTCAAATATTTTTTTGTTGTGCACCAATTTTTAGGGTTTATTGATGTTTATTATTGTCTACTGCACATTCTCCACTATACACAAAATTTGATGGTGTTGATTCTGATAATTAGTGCCAGCTCATGTATTTTTTGTGTCGTCGAAGATTTATGTATGACATTGAAGATGTGCTACATTGTATTGCATCTTAATATGCTCTGGCCAGTTAACAAACACTTTCTCTTTTTGTACACAATTTTGCGAAGGACATGATTTTACAGAGGTTTTGATCGGTATTCGCCCATGCTAGACAGATGCCCCACTGGAAACAACAACAAAGAAAAACATTATTTTCGTAACATTCTTACTTTGTCAACCTTAACATAATGACCTATTTGATGAAAAATTTGTTATGTATCTGTATGAATTTAATTTGTTTTAGTAACATGTTATATTTTGGCAAGTGCAGAAACACCACAAACTCTTTTACTTCGTTGTTGGCTTGCTTCAATATGAGTAGGTTGACAGCTGCACGCCGCAGGAGGTATGGTCTTCTATTGAACATACCTTTACGCCTCTTTATAAATTTTTGTATGTTTTAGCTGATCAATTGAATTATCTACTTTTTGATATGCCCATCCTTAAATCTCGCTGAGTGTCCTGTTCACTATGTATTTAGGGTACTAGAGTACTATGCTGCCAACAATCCTCCACTGACAAGGATAATTGAACTCCCAGATCAAATGCTACAAAATATTGTACGAGGCTTCCCTAATTTGGATACTATGTGGAGGGGGTGGCAGATGAACATTCAGATAGATGTTGTGGGAAACCATGACATGACAATATCAATTTATGCAAGGTGGTTCCATTTTTTGTATGCCTTTGACAGATAGGAAATGCGGGCACAAACGAGAATAATCTTCTCCCCCATAATGTTCTAGCTTGTATGTTTCCCGAGGCTGATAGTCTCATGCTCCATGAGAGAGACCGGTACCAGGCGACGGCTGCAGGATCCAAGCGAGTTCGTGTCAGATGTATGTGGAAATTTTCCACTCAATCTGATTGCGCTCGACTATGCAGATGGGTTCAGGACACGACACAGTCACAGTCCACCGTTGAGATTCAAATGGACGATGTTGCGACACCCACACCAATACAGATGATCATGTGGCCTTTTGTATATAGTGTAATAATGTGCTTTGCAGCCATGTTGTTGTACAGTTGTACTTTTTCAATCGACTATGATTAATGTGAAGTATGTTTTGAAAATAAATCTTTGTATTCAATGTGTATATGCAATGGCCACCCCTTCAAATAAACTTATTATCCATTTTTTCACCACATTTTATAAAAGTTTTTGAAAATAAAAGCCATGCCATATTAATAATTTTTTTTAATACAAAATAGTAAGTAGACAATGTTTTGTACTCGCATTTGAATATGTAAGGACTTATTCAACATACATTTCAAAATCCAAAAAACACACTGGATTTTCACAAAGATTTCAGTATATCGTATTCATGTTTTGCATCCTCTATATTGTAAATCCAAAAAGGATTTTTATATTTATTTTGTTCTTTAGCATCCTCTGTATTATAAATCCACAAAGGAATCCATTAGCAAGTGTTGTGTCTTATGAACCATTAGCAAGTGTTCTGTCAAACTCATTGACCCATGTTTCATAAGACACTTACTCATCAGACAATTGTTATATACAAATATAATAGAAATGAACTTGATACAACTGTATAATATTAATTCTCCTGCTTCTCAGTTCATGAGATAAATGGGCTTTCAAATGAATGTATCATAATTCACAACACAACAGTAATTGAATTTAACTTTCCCTATGAAATACCAACTACACAAGATAGGAGCGAAAAAACAAATATCAAAATGTCTCTTGATGTTCCAACTACGCAACATCACACAATTTCTTCACACATCGGCTTAGAGTAGAAATTATGAATCAGTGATAAGTAAAACAGATAAGTGATTAGAAAGACTATACACAAGAGATTCGCCAAAAAAGAAACTGCCTTTCTCATTATTTAAGAATAAAAACTCTTCAGATATAATTACCGTACTTCAAAAGCATCATGTCATTTCTTTTAGTCCTTCGTAACATAACTATTGATAACAACAAAAAGGAAAGCTGCAAATAGCCTCTATCAAGCCACATATAAAATCTTCACAATTTCCAAATATGCAATTCTGTCTAGAATAGTGATGGGCAATTTGAAAGGTGCCATATCAAAACCAAACACCCAGAAGTTAGTGTAATCTTTACAAACAAACCAATCTCCCCAATTGTAGTTGACTATTCCTCTTTCATCATAATCTTTAGGCCTGAGAAAGCTATTAATCTCAGAGTAATCAGATGGGACATTATAGGCCCTCTAGATATTTTTCACAATGAATTCGTCGAAGTGCACATAGTGAGAGCCCTTAAACCTATGGTCCCAGATCGATGTCCGCAACTGAAGAGGAAGTGATTCTCCCTTTCTACCAAGTCATTATTTTTCAGCCCTCGAGCCACATTTTGCTCTTGTGGCAATAAAACAGAACCATTTGCATCAAAATTGAGCAATGCTTGAAGTATGTATTACAAGGGTTATGTCTAACGCCAAGCAAACCCAAATCATGCATTCTAGAAATGTACCCTGCATAGTCCAATGCCCTACGGTTATGGCACTACACATCTGTAGCTATCACCATAGGAAAAATTGACATGTACTCGGTGGTTTCTGAAACAAGTACTTGTCCACCCGTGTAATATGTTATCCATAGGTATGGGCAGAATAAGTCAGCATGGAATGGTGTACCCTCTTATGCACTGAATGGTGTTACATCCCACCTTTGTTTCCTTCAGAGAGTTGATGTGTGTGCTTTGATTAACAATCCATTTAATCGGCTATATTATAAATGGACATGTACTCGGGTCAATCACCTATCAACATTTATGAAGCTAGAGTCATCAAAAAATGTACACAGATAAGCTCTAGATAGAATGCACCATTGATCAAATTTGATAAATACGAAAACACTATGGATTTTTGCACAATTTTCAGCATCTTTTCTTCATGATCTACATATTTTGTGGTCGAAAACCTCAAAAAATGGCTGAAAACTTACATGTGTTTTCCCGAATTTGAAAAAAAAAAGTTTGATTTTTTTTTTGTCAATGGTGCATTATGTCTAGAGCTTAGCTTCTGCTTGAAGAAACTATGAAAAAATATCCCTTCAACACACTAGGACTACATAAATGTGAACACAAAAGATCAGATCCTCCTACCTACTTTTCTACAACTTGGAAGAGTACCGCCATGACCAAAAGCCCTTTGCAAAGGTTTAAATATTCAAATAACACCCGTTCCAATGGTCACCATGGCGCGGAAACTCCATCGATGGCCGAGATAGAACCTTAAATTCACTTTAAAATGCGGTCGTCCGATCAACCCTTAAAAAACACACGAGCCCGCCACCAAACAACAACTAGGGCACGTGGTAGCTCCACGTAGCACCTTCGGTCCTCTTAACCTTTCCTCATAAACTCGACAGGTGTCACACAAGCGTGATGCCATGATGAATATCCAACGTGCATATTCTCTTAGCGGCATCATGCCAACCATTGGATCTAAACAAATCTGACTGACCCTTGCCTATCTTTTGGGGCCCCACTTAGCTGAGATCTCCAATGGACACCTGTCAGCTAGGCGTGATTCCGTCGTGAATAAACATCGTGCATATTTTATTTACGGGATTGCAAAAAACATCTATTTGGATGAAGATCAACGGCTGTCACTTGCTCGATAAGTGAAATCATGCTTTGAATAAGTTGACAGGTTCAATAATGATGGATAAAGTTGTTCGAAATGTGGTGGGGCCGCTTCACATGATTCATCGAATAAAAAGTTGTGTTGAGTAACCTACCCAAAAGCAAAAGATACAAAGGTTATTCGAAAAAGGAAGGGGTCCGCCGAGTAATGATATCATGTCGAATAACATTGACCATCAGGTAAGTTTAAAAGGCTGCTACAGAAGGGCAAAATAACTCATCGAGTAAGGAAACATTTTGAGTAACTTAAAGGCTAAGTAACACAAAGCAACATTTTGTTCTTGTTCGAGGGCATTTAAGCAATAAAAAATTAAAGCACTATTTGTAACGGATGAAATGACTAGCTTTTTAGGGTTTGTACTGTGGTTTTAGTGTTTCGTGTCTAATTTATCTACCCAAACTGTACACATAGACCGATAGATGATTGCAGACTGTAACATATTTTATTTGGAAACAGACAGTTAATGACCAAATTGTTGTTTGTTAACGCCGCTTGAGATCTTTCACTGCCATGTGCTAGCGACAATCATTTCACACTTTCCCAATGTACTTCTCTGACCCTTCACCTACGCTCAGTACCCAACAAAGCTCTGTCATGATTGTATACCATTATACCCCATTGTACAGGGACTGTACCATATGTCCTTTCACCAAATACATGGTCATCCATTCCCATCCATGTTATCATCCATAATTTATGTTCTTTTATGTATGGATGTGGCCCCTAAAGTTTACGTCTGGTGCAATGTGTCTGGAGCTTAGCCATGTCCCTTCGGAACTACCTATGTGACAATTACTTCCGTTGCGCCTAGAAATGTCACCCCTACACGTGTACAGTACGATCATACGGTAGTCTCAGTCATCTTAGAAATAAGGAAATGACTTAGTTGTACGACAACTAAACTCCTCCTCCACCGTACAGTCAATTGGTCAACTCCATGCACGAACAACTTGGTGTACAAAATATTTGTGTTTCTACCTTCGTATGGATATCCAACTCCTTCCTCTGTCGTACGAAATGCACTTCCCTCACCCGTATGGAAATGATCACAACTGTAGGGTCAACCCAGTCTCCTTCGTACGACCAACATGCATAACTCTTCATACAGTCAATTGACTTGTATGACAGTGATTTAGTAATGCGACTCCCTTGGTATTTTATGGAAATATTTCCTTCGGTGAATGCCAAGATGTAAATAGACTAATGCTAGATGATGCTCCAAGGAATATTGAAACACACAGAAACAAATATGCAAGAGGGAATAATGATCAAATAGATATTCAATAATTATAGCACTTTAGATTTCAAAATCTTGAACCGAGAGTAGAGAAAAATAGGGTGAGGAGTAATTCCCACCGAAACTGGGGATAGAAATAGGGAGGATCTTTCACCTCCAAAATGGTAGACAATAGAACTTCAACTAGAATTCGCAATACAAATAAAATTCAAATCGCATACCTACAACTACAACAAACTCAACCTTATATATGGCTTCGGGGAAACATCATGAAGGATTACAAATTATGCTGACACAACCACAAGTTAAACAAATAAAAATAAAAAGGGTCTGAGAGAATAAAATTAATGTCGAGGCCAAAGATTATTAACTTAATTAATTTAATAATATTGGGGACATGACAGTCCTACTAGTCTGAAAATTTATCATCCTCAAGCAATTGCAAGCTTGGATGCTCCAGAATTTGTTCGCCTTCCCACGTGGCATCCTCGATTGGAAGATCCTTCCATTGCACAAGAAATTCCTTGATGGTGCGCGAACTCAGCCTCTTCTCTCTGATGTTGATGATCTCGGCCGACTCCAGGATTAGTTTCCCTTCTTTGTCCATGGGAGGCAATTCCCTCTATACTGTGACACACTGCCCGATGACCTTCTTCAGACATGACACATAAAAAACATTGTGAATATGACTGCCCTCAGGAAGTTCCAGTTCGTAGGCAACTTCACCTACCCCCTGAGCCACTCTGTAGGGTCCGTAGAAGCGAGACCTCAACTTCTCCTTACCACAAGCCTTCAAGGATGATTACTTGTATGGTTGAAGCCGTAGGTATACTAGATCGCCAACCTCAAAACTTCGCTCAATCCTGTGTCTGTCAGCATACATTTTTTGATGGTTCTGAGCCTTTTGTAGGTTATCCTTGAGAGACCTCAAGATATCCAAACTCTCCTATAGCTAGTCTTTGCCCCTCGGTGCACAACTATCACCAGATGCCAGATCCACTAATAACAAAGGTTCATAATCATACAATGCTTTGAAGGGCACCATACCTATTGACATGTGAAAGGTGGTGTTGTAACAATGCCCCCCAAATGTAACCAATAGACCCATGCCTTCTGTTGTGCTGAAACATGGTTCCTAAAATAACCCTCTAGCCATTTGTTTACAATCTCCGTTTGTCCATTCGTCTGCAGGTGGTAGCTCATGCTTGGAAACAACTCTGTCCTTGCCAACTGAAATAACTCCATCCAGAAAGTGCTGAGAAAGTGGCTATCCCTATCGCTTACTATGTTCCACGAAAGATTGTGCAAGTGGAATACCTCACGAAAGAACAACTTAGCTACTTGAGCTACCTGGCATCCGATGGAGATGACAAAGAAATGGGTATACTTGGTCAACCAATCAACCACGACGAAGATGCAATCTTTTCCTTGCACTTTGGGAATCCTAGTAATGAAATCCATGGAGATGTTATCCCACTTCTAGTCAAGGATTGGCAATGGTTGAAGTAGTCCCACAACTAAGGTGTGCTCGGATTTGTTTTGCTGACAGGTGGAGCATACCCACACATGCTGCAAAATGCCATTCTTAAGGCCCTTCTGAGAAAACCTCTCCCTGATTTGTCTATAGGTCTTGAGGTATCTTGGGTGTCCGCCAAGGGAGAGTCATGAATTTCGTTTAGAATCATTTCCTTCATCTTGGACTCGGGTACTAAATATATTCTTCCATTGTAGTAAATGACATTGTCAACCACCTTGTATTTTCCATCTCGCACTTGACCCTCCATCAACTGATACGCGAAAGTATTCTTGGAGTACTCTACCAACAAATGTGCTTTTTAATCTATCAAAATTTGGGATAGAGAGCATGGTGGGCCTTCTCAATAGAGTGTCATCAGCCATATTGTTTTTGCCTTTCACATACTCAATATCAAAATCAAATTCTTGAATTTTTCTTACCCACTTATGTTCCCTTTCATTCAAATCCCTCTGCTCTAGGAAATATCTTAGGCTGTTGTGATCCGTACGTACTACAAACTTAGCTCTGACCAAGTACTTCCAAAAATTTGTCAGTTCGTGCATGATGATGAGCATCTCATTATCGTAGATGGAGTACAATTTCTCTACTCCTGAGAGCTTGTGACTCTCAAATGCAATGGGGTGACGATCATGCATCAACACTACCCCAATGCCTTCTTCGGATGTGTGACACTCCAGTATAAAGGGCTGACTGAAGTCTGGTAGTGCCAAAACCAAACATGAACTCATGAATTCCTTCATCTTGTCAAAGGTGTGTTGTGCCTATTTATTCCATTGGAAATATCCCTTTTTCGTCAGATCTCTCAGTGGTGTACTGAGTTGTGAGAATCCCTTCACAAACCTTCTGTAATAACTGCACAATCCAAAGAATCCACACAGATCCGAGAGAGAGTCTTGGGAGGCAGCTAGTCCAAAATGGCTTGAATCTTCTCTTGGTGTACCTGAACCCCTCGGGCACTAATGATGTTCCCTAGATATAATATCTCTATCATTCCAAATTCATGTTTCGACCTTTTAGCAAAAGTGATTGTGACTCCATGATTTCCAGCATTTCATCCAAATGCCTCAGATGCTCCTCCCGCATCTTATTGTAAATGAGTATGTCATCGAAGAACACCAACATGAACTTGTGCAGTTGCTTGTTGAAGATGTGATTCATGCATGACTGGAAGGTAGCCGGAGCATTGGTCAACCCAAACGACATGACCAAAAATTCATAATGTCGGTAATGGCAACAAAAAATTGTCTTCTCCACATCTTGCTCCCTCATGCGTATCTAATGGTAATCGGAGTGGAGATCTATTTTGGAGAAATAGACTGCGCCATGTAACTCATCCAATAGCTTGTTGATCCTGGGGATCGAGTACCTATTTTTTATGGTCTTCTTTCTCAATGCACGGTAGTCCACACACATTCAGAGGGATCCATCCTTCTTCTTTACTAGCACTACCAACAACGTGAAGGGGCTCGAGCTAGGTCAGTTCCATCCTTTGTCAGGGAGTTCTTGGATTTTCTTATCTATCTCATCCTTTAACTTTTTAGGATGGCGCTAGGGGGTGGTGATGATAGGCTTGGCTCCTTCCTCCAACTCAATGGTGTGCTCAAAGCCTCTGTGTGGGAGAATACCAAGTGGAATGTCCATGAACACCAAGTTGTGTTTGTCCAACATCGTCTAAAGCTCTTCATCATTATAGTATGCTTGTTGACTCCTCAAGGGTTCTGTTGATACCAAGTAGTGTGTTGCCTAGATTACATCATCATGTCTGAAGATTTCCTTCATCTATCATGCTGAGATTTCCTTTGGGCCACCATTCGACATTCCCCTCATCACAACCTTTTTTCCATCCACTTCGAAGAAAAAATCCATCCTCTTGAAACTATCTATGTACTCGTCAAGAGTCTCCATCCACTGGATGCCCAATATGACCTCCATGTCATCTAGATCTACTACAAATAAGTCCTCTGTTACTGTGTGGTTCCCCATGGTAATGCTCAATTGTGGGACCATATGGGTACATGAAAAAAGGTTTCCTCCTGCCAGCTTGACTTCGAACCCTTGGTTTTCCTCCATACGCAAACCCCTTCGGTTCACAAGTGATGAGTTGATGAAATTGAGTGTGTCCCCGTTGTCAAGCATGACCACAACCCGCTGCCCTTGGAGTGTACCCCTTATCCATAATACAATGCACCTCGGAGTACTCCCAAGTGTTGTGATGGTACCTCCTCTTCGTGCTTAGAAGCTAGTTGTCCATCTCCTTCAGTTTCAGATTCCTCATGCTCCTCCTCGCTATCGGACATCACTTCAATGTAGTGGATTTTTTCTTTACCGAAGCATCAGTATCCTGGTCCCCACGACTCCTTACAGTTAAAACAAAGTTTTCTCCTCTTGAGCTCATGTCTTGTGGCCTCATCCAATGATGGCTTCTTTAGTGGGAGTTTGTTATTTTTCTCCTTCGGAGAAAGGGAGGGCTTGGGGTGTGAATAACTCATGGAGGAAGAAGAAGATGTCGCTATGCCACGTGTCTTCTTAATTGCTTTCATGAGCATGATGAGGTTGAAACCTTTCGACCAACCTTTCAGAGGTTCCATCAGCCCATTTATGAACAACACAACCAATCATATCTCTGAGATATGTGTTACCAACACAGATAGTCTTTGGAATTCTGCAATGTAATTTTCAACTGATCTTGATTTCTTCAGCTGTGCCAACTCCTTAAAATTAAGTTCTGGATCTTTCCCATCAATGTGGTCTATCAGTCTCTCTGTGAATTCAACATAGGTGGTTATTTGATTGTGGTCGAGGGTAACCATTCCATGATGCCACCATTCATGAGTGATTCCCTCTAGGTGAAGCGTCACAAATTTGATTGCTTCATCCTCCAGCATTAGGTTAAGCTAGAAATATGTGTCTGCCTTCTGTACCCATGCCCACGTGGATGTTGATCCCGATCCATCAAAGGATGGCAGGTTCACCTTGCGTATCTTTCGTTTGAGGTCATCATCATAATAGCCATGACTGTTGCCGCTTAAGTATCTCATTTGTATATCCACATAATCTCTAAAGGATAGGTCTCCTTCGAGATTCGAGTTCCTCCAGTTTTGCACTAGTTGCTCTTGCATTTCTTGGAAGGTGGGTTCTTGCTCTCTTCGAGACGCTTCGGTTCTTGGCGAAAATGTCGACATCGATGGTCGAGAGCGTGAATGTGGGTTTTCTCTCCCTGTGAAAGAATTATCATTGTACCCAATTTCCTTCTCCATTCGTCCTCCCTTCCGCCAATCTCTGCAACATCTCCTCCACGAGTCATTGTCATCCTTTCCCTCTGATCATGGTTTCATTGACTTGCGCCTGGCTTCTAGTTAGCTCCCTTAACAGTGTCATTACCTCCGTGATGGGATCCAGTAGTACCCCCATTCTGTCGGCAGAATGGTATCTCCTTCTAGTGTAAAATTTGAGTTCGTTATGCATCCACGACCAAACAGACTGGTAGAATCATTGGCTCTGATACTACTGTAATGTTCTGATGGCCTTCGGAACTGCCTGTGCAAAAATTACTTCCGCTGCGCCTAGAAATGTCACCCCTGCACGCGTATGGTACGGTCATACGATAATCTCAGTCAGCTTGGGCATACACAAATGACTTAGCTATATGACAACTAAACTCCTCCATCATATGGTCAATTGGTCAATTCTATGTACGAACAACTTGGTGTACGTAATATTTGTGTGTCTACCTCCAGACAAACATCTAGCTCCTTCCTCTGTTGTACGACATGCACTTTCCTCACCCATACAAAAATGCTCACAATCGTACAACCAACCCAGTCTCCTTTGTACGAATAACATGCATAACCCTCCGTACAGTCAGTTGACTTGTATGGAAATGATTTAGTAATGCGACTCACTTGGTTTTTTATAGAAATATTACCTTCGGTGAATGCCAAGATGTAAACAAACCAATGCTAGATGATGCTCCAAGGAACAGTAAAATACACAAACACAGATATACAAGAGGGAATAATGATCAAATAGATCTTCAATAATTATAGCACTTCGATTTAAAAAATTTCGAACCGAGAGTAGAGCAAAATAGGGTGAGGAGTTACTCCCACCGAAACTGCAAATACCAAATAGGGAGGATCTTTCACCACTGAAATGGAAGACAACAAAACTCCAACTGGAATTTGCAATACAAATAAAATCCAAATTGCATACCTACAACTACAACAAACTCAGCCTTATATATGGCTTCGGGGAATCATCTTGAAGGATTACAAATGATATCGACATGACCAACATGTAAAACAAATTAAAATAAAAAGGGCCCGAGAGAATAAAATTAACATCGGGGCCAAAGATTATTAAATTTATTTATTTAATAATATCGGGGACATCACAACATAAGTCAGGTCTTAAGATCCTAATTACATGTGCAATTCGGCTCTTGAGGGCCAAATTACACGTGTAGAAGATTTCACTAGCAAAGTCGGGACTTAAAGTCGACCTTACATATCAAGGAAAAATTTATTTGGTACAAATCTTCTCATTGGGGTTTAGAAATCTAAAAACACCTAGACACGTGCATGCAAGGCGAGTCTTAGGGCAAGTCCTCATGTTGCTACTTATCTTATTTTTGCTAGCAGTAGTTGTTCAAATTTTTGTGGCACAATATGTGGAGCTAGTGGCCCTATGGATGGTAATATTTGCTGCCTAAAATTGTGCAGTGTCTTAAATGTTATTTTTAAATTAATTTTTTAGTCGTATTTCTTGCAATTAAATCTGAAAAACAAAATTGTAGGCAAATAAAAAGGAGATGTGAAAAAATTGGTGGACATATGTCACTTTTGTCAATAAGCAGGTGTTGCTTATTTCTAGCTACCTTTTTTTCCCACAACTTATTTTCATTTACTAAAAAATAGTTGCTCAACAAAAATAGGAAACGATTCTAAATTTTCCTTTTCCCACAATTTTTATTTTGCATGGGAACACTCTACTGCTTAAATTTAAGCAAAAAATTCATTTAAGCAATTTAATGGGGACATGGGGTTAGAGTTTGTCCTGTATGTTGAAATCGCGTAGTTAGCTTGCAATTGGATCCTGAGGGTATGAGTACATGTGAAGCTAAACTTACACTTGCAAATAGGATCTTAAGGTCCAAATTGCAAGTGCAATTCGGTTCTTAAGATCAAAATTACATCTTATCATGCAATATACTTCAAAAGCGGGCCTTAAACCCGAAATGACATATCATAATGCAATGGACTTGTAATAATGGATCCAAGATCCGAATTTGTAAGAAAAGTCTTAAGTTGACTTGTAGTGATGGGTCCAAAGCCCGATCTTGCAAGAAACTTGTAAAATCTAATTACTTAGGATTTCAACCTTTGAACAAAGATTACGTGGAGAAGGAAAAAATGTTCTTAGGTACATGACTTGAACCTCGATATGCAGGGGAGGACCTAAACCACAAAATTGACAAATTTCGTAGGGTTGCCCTCAATTCTTGCCAGGCTAAAATTTGGGACAACACTTACCATATAATCTTTAGTGTGTCAATTGAAACATTAAATCTTTCATCTTGTTTAATGCCTAGCTCGACCATTGAAAATAACTTGATTAAAGAACTTTTAAAATAGCGTTATATACATTTAATAAATTTAAATGTAATTTTTGGTACAATCTATTTAGAACAATGGTTCAAACACTTTGTTGGTGAAGAGACCACCAAGATTCAAACCTTTGCTGGACCATTGTGCTTATAGACCTTGTGCCTATGCTTTATTTGATGAAATATCATTAATAATTTTTGTTATTAGTATAAATTTAGATCAAACTCTGCCAAAATTAATACTTCAACTAGCACTCCCCTACTATTCTAAGGTGAACTATTTTTGTTGGATCGATAGGAAATGGATCAACTGCTTACAGGAGGGGCTATTCACTGAGCAATTTACGTATTCCTATAGCTCAACCGAGCAGATCCAAATACTGTTGGAACAAGATGAAGCAATCTTGGAGCAAATGAAGCAATTGAACCCACCTATACTCCATCGAAAGCACACTTTATCCTTATAAGTGGATCTCCATGTTATATTCTAAAGATTTGTAGAATCTGACAAAAAAATAAAATTTTCTTCGAGGGCTTAAGTAATATATTGAGCTTCTTTCACATGCATCATGATATGCCTGTCATTTTGGCACCTCAACGTGTCAAGCTGGCTTGATTAATATGAGTAACACTCAATTACTGCAAGAAAAATAGTTCTCTGAAAGCAACTTTAAATATATAATAGGACTATGGACTACCAGTTACGTTTATTTTGACCATCGATCATGATTTGAATTTTTATGCTAAAAATACTAGTCTCAATTTCTCTATTTCTTTTGAACACCCTACGAAGCCTCATAGATGTTAGAATATATTATTTATAACCCTTTTTGTAATAGTCGTCTGGGGTGTGTCTGGAGGTAGCGGCCCCTTGCCCCCATCTCCTATTCTACTGTCAGGCTGCCCTACTCCTTCTGTACTTGAAGATGGAGAAATACCGCCTTCTAGTGTGGCCTCGGTTGGGTTCAGCCCACATTCCTCGGTGCTCACCTTGGAGAAGGCTGGTATACTTGGACGTCAAACCTCCATCCCCTCTTCCCCACCCAAGGACTCCCTGGTTGCTCCTTCTATGTTGGTGAGTTCTCCGACAGTTAGCCCTGTCATCACTCCTGGCTCTATGGGTGCTTTGGGTTGCGAGGAGGTGGATTGGCAAACCCAGCAAAGGAAAACCAGAAATAAGAAAGTTGATGTTGGGGTGGAGGCCAAAGTGGGAAGGCCATCTTAAAGGGTCAAAAAGGCAAAAGAATGTTGCTAAGGAGATTGTTGTAGGTAGGTAGCTAACCCTTGACCTCAACCAAAAAGGTAAGAAATGATTGTTCTCTCTTGGAATATTCAGGGCCTAAATAACTCCCACAAACATTTTGTTGTTTAACAGTACATCTATGACTACAGAGTTGACATTCTTTTAATTCAGGAAGTCGAGATGTCCTATGTGAATTTTGAAATTTTGGTAGGGAAGTTATGGTCGGGGGCCCATTTTTTCTACTCTGAGGCCTGAGGGGCTTCTGGAGGTATTACCACTTTATGGAATCCTTCCAAGGTTAAGGGGGATGCCCTCAGTTTCTCCCAACACTACCTTGCAATTTCTTTCACCTCTTCGACAACGCTTTGGCACTGCTTTAATGTTTACGCGCCGAACACCCGCTAGGGTAGAAGGGTTGTGTGGGAGGAGCTTTCCGCCTCTTTCCTCTCCCTCCAGGATTCTAAGTTTTTGGTGGCTGGTGACTTCAATTCCCCCCTGTTCCCCTCGGAGAAAATTGGAGGTCTTATGGATTACACATACAGCATGGGGGACTTTTCTAGCTTTGTCTTCCTGAATGGTCTATTTGACAATGAGTTGAAGGGTAACCCCTTCACCTGGACTAACAACAGGAAAGGATAACACCTCATCCAGGCTTGTCTTGACCGGGCCTTTGTTTCCTCCTCCTGGGATTTGGGACATGCTTCCTTGCTCGCTGCTGTTCCTAGAACTGCCTCGGACCACAACCCCCTTTTGCTTAAGTGGGTGGATGGGCAGAGTCCTTACCCTGCCCCTTTTAGATATGAAATCATGAGGGCTTCCCATCCAAACTTCCGTGAGAAAGTTGTGCACTTGTAGTCTACCCCTGTAAAGGGCACTGCGATGTTCCGGGTGACTTTGAAACTCAAATTCATTAGAGGGGCTGTCAAAGGGTGGAGCAAGACCACCTTCAGGGATATCTTCAAAACTAAGAAGGAGCTTTTTGGGAAATTAGATGACCTCCAACATCAGATGGTTGTTGGCGATCTCTTCTTGGACCTCCACATGGATGAGGAGACTACGAGAAAATGATGGAAAGATGTTATGGCTAAGGAGGAAGTCTTTTGGAAGCAGAGATCTCAGGTTCTTTGGTTGAAGGAGGGGGACCGTAATACCGCCTTCTTCCATCAGTCTGCTTGTAAGCACAAGAAGAGGAATTCCATCAACACCCTTAGGGACAATTTGGGTGTGGAAATTTTTGATCTGGTTCACCTTGGCATGTTGGCTACTGACTAATTCAACACTTTCTCCAACGTTAATTCTGGCAATTTGGAAGTGATGCAGGATCAACTCCTCTCTCACCTCCCCAGGTTTGTTACCTCAACTGATAATGATACCCTCCTCTCTTGGGTATGAGAGGAAGAAGTTCGTAGGGCTGTTTTTTCAATGGGGGCTTATAAGGCGCCTAGGCCGGATAGCTTACCCCCGACGTTCTTTCAAGAATTATGGGACATTGTTGGCAAGCATGTGACAAGGGTTGTGTGCGACTTCTTCAGGACTGGGAAGCTCCTTCACCAACTTAATGATACTTATATTGTGTTGGTGCCCAAGTGTAGGGACCCCAGAGCTATGGAGGATTTCAGACCTATAAGCCTATGCAACACCCTCTACAAGGTTTTCTCTAAGATTATGGTTAATTGCATTAAACCCCTAATAAGCAAGATAATAAGCCCCAATCAGAAGGGGTTCGTCCCTGGCAGGCAAATCATGGATGCGACCATCACCAACCACGAAATATCACATTCAATTGACCATAGCAAAACTCCAGGGATGACCTTCAAACTTGATATATCCAAAGCTTATGATAAGATCAATTGGACCTTCCTCTACAAGGTGCTCTCTACTTTTGGCTTCTCACAACCGTTCATTGATTTTATCAAGGTCTACATGGAGACTGTCATATTCTTGGTGTTGTTGAACGACAAACTTGGCACCAAATTCACCCCGGGAAAAGGTTTGTGCTAGGGGGACACCTTATCTCCTTACCTCTTCATCCTTCTTGCTGAGGTTCTAGGTCGCAACATGATGCATTTGGTCCAATCTGGTAGTACCCAAGGGATTAAACCTGCTACAACCCTCCTCGTCGATTCTGCAGCACTTTGTTGATGACATGTTCTGTTTTGGTGACTCTTCGGTGCGGGAAGCTCGTGTTTGGAACTCTACTAGATGACTATGCTACTGCTTCTAGACAACACATTAACTTCCACAAAAGTAGGTTATACTTCTTCAACACAGACTCTTTAGTCTAGGACAAAATTCTGAAAATTATGGGATACCAATTTGATTCACTACCAGCGACCTACCTTGGGCTCCCCCTCACGACTAAAGATGTGAAGAATGACTTATGGAATACCATTTTAGAGCGAACTCAACGAAAACTTGCTGGATGGAAGGGGAAGCTCCTTAGCAGCGCTTGTAAGCTCCAGTTACTCTCTGCCTCGTTACAAGGTATCCCTGTGTATTTCCTTTCTATTTTCAAA
Organism: Thuja plicata; assembly: GCA_018584345.1. Lineage (NCBI taxonomy): Eukaryota > Viridiplantae > Streptophyta > Pinopsida > Cupressales > Cupressaceae > Thuja > Thuja plicata. Next base: position 2,008,823 of record MU227389.1, on the reverse strand, counting down.
ATCTCTGGTATAATGGCTGACAAACTCGAGAAGATCCAATGCACTTTCCTCTGGTCTGGATGTGAGGAGAAAAAAAGACTCCCCCTGGTCTGCTGGGACAAAGTCTGCTTGCCTAAGAACCTGGGTGGCTTGGGATTAAGGAAAATTATTAACCTAAACAGAGCTTTGCTTTCCAAGGTCGCCTGGTCTCTGATCCGTTGAGCTTCTGAATGGTGCAAAATAATGGAAGCCAAGAACCTAGACAGTGGTCGCTTTTGCAAACTCTTAATGGTGCATGGCCACCCCCAGGGTTCCAAGATTTTGAATAACATTCTCAAATGTAGGAGCATTCTGGAAAAAGGCGTCACTTGGCAACTGGGCAATGACATGGACATCCGTTTCTGGGAGGATGCTTGGCTGCCTGACATCATTCTTGGGTCTTCAAAGTTCTCTCAGCTCAGGAACACCCTCACTCTCCGGATTGGCACTCTAGTTTCTAATTATATAAGACATGGGCGGTGGATTAACTGGCTTCCTCATCTACATGACAAACTTGATCTTGTCCATCTTGCTACTGATTTGTTGGAATTGCTTCATACTTCCCGCATTCCCCTGGTTGACCGCCCAGACAGAATCATTTGGGCCCACACTCAACACGGGGGCTTTTTGGTCAAATCGGCCTACAGTTTGCTGATTAAGGAAACTGCTGATACTTTTTGTTGGAAGAAGGTTTGGGGATCTCAGCTCATCCCTAAGGTGAAATTCTTCTGGTGGACCGTGTTCCATGGTAAAATACTTACTCTGGATAATCTGATCAAAAGGGGTTTAAGCTTGGCTAATAGGTGTTGTCTGTGCAAAAAGGCGAAGGAGAGCATAAATCACATCTTGTTGCATTGTGAGTTCTTCCTGGAGGTATGGCAGTTGATCATCCCTCATCTCAACCTTAATTGGGTTTTCAACAAGGATATACAACACTTGGCTAATGAATGCCACTCCCCATCCCAACACTCTTTGATTAATTTGTTGTGGTACCAAATCCCCCCTATTTTTTGTTGGGCTCTTTGGAAGGAGCGTAATAACAAAATCATCCGGGATGAAGAGCTATCCCCTGCTGCGATCTTCAACTTGGGTGTCAGGCTGCTACAAGAGAACTTATTGATAGATCATTGGAAGAGCCCAAACCATCCCCCTTTGGTTGAGGATAGCAGGTTAGCCAGGGTCTGGAGCATTGCTAAGGGCTTTGATAGCTATGACAGTACTAAACTCCTCATCAGGCAAGCTACTATATGGTCCCCCCAAACCTTTGTGGCACAAACTCAATTTTGATGGTGCTGCTTGCAGGGGGAAGCAGGCGGGGGGTGGAATCATCTGTGACCATGGGGGGTGCCTAGTTGCTGCTTTCTTTGGCCCTCTTCACAACCAGACTGTCAATCAGGCGAAGGACATGGCCCTCCTATGGGGTCTTAAAATTGCCATAAGCATGGGCTGCACAAAGCTGGAAATTGAGGGGGACTCCAAAATCATCATTGATGCAGTGCAAGGTAATTCCAAGGCTGGCTGGAAAGTGGACCCTATATTAACCAACATTCAGGGCTTTCTGGGCAAACTGGATATGGTTAATACTAGACACACATATAGGGAAGGGAATTATGTTGTGAACTCCATGGCCGCTGCTGGTCTACTGTTCGACAGACTTCGATGTTGGAGGGTTGTTAGTCAACTCCCTAAGACACTCAAGACTTGCTTAGGCGGGAAATGAGCACTAGTATCAATACTCACTATGACGTTTGAAATCCTCTTTTTAATTTGGCAGACTATGGTTGGGCCCACCACCGCTCTGACTACTTGTGTTGGGTTTGACGTGCTTTGCCACCTAGCCGCTTTGATCATTGTGAGGGTGTGGACGTGGCCTATCCTCATTCCAGAAGATTATTTGTATCATTATTTTGAGGTGATGCTTTAGTGGCAAGTGCGAATCATGGAGAGTTGTCGGAGATTTGGGGCAGATTGCCTTAATGGCTTTTACCAGTTGCAACGCCATTCTCATGTGTTTACTCTCCCTGCAGATCCGGTGACATATTTTGAAGAGACGCGTAATTATTACCCCATTAATGGGTTTAATTATGAGACGATTACTTCATTAATAAGCTATAATTGCTACTTTACCTGCTCGGCTTTTCACTGGAGTTATTTTGGCAATAGGTGTTCTTTTTTTTTCTGGTATTTGCACAGAGTTTTTCTCTAGCTTCACAGGTTTTACCCTAAGAGTCACATTTTTCTCCTTTACTGGAAACCCTCGTTGTTGTGCTTTACCAGGCTAGATATGGGTGGCGAAAGACACAGAGTGGAACCACACAAGGTTGAGGAGAAATTTTCCTCCGACCCCATGGTTATGTACTTCTGCAAAGAAGGTGGCATCCTTCCCTTCATGGAAGGCATCGCTGGGCACGATGAAATGATCTCCAAACAATTCGTGGCGTCTTGGAGCGAAAGGAGGGTTTCAGTGAATGGTATTTCGTTTGAGATCAACAAAGATGTGATTGGCTAGGCCACTGGCCTACCCACCACGAGTCGAACATGGAAAAAGACTAGCAAAGCCCCGACCAAGACGGACCCTGTCCATTTCTTCCGAAGCCCTGAGGAGAGCCTTGTTCCTAAACACGGTGGATACAACATTTCCAAGCTACCAAAGTTTTGGTCGAAGATGTGCAAGATTGTCATAAAGTATTTCACGCTAGAGGGACAGTGTGGGACCTTCTATAACTACCATCTACCTTTTTTAAACCACCTAAGGCATAAAATTTTAATTTCCATTACGTTCTATCTTTCACACTCTATGGAGAATAATGTTGTCGATGTGGTGGAAACCAAGACTTTGAAGAAAAAGCAGGTTATCCTTCACCAGAGCCTTATGCTGAGGCTGTACAATTTTCACCGTGCCCTTTGCCCTCCTCCCACCGTCTCTGTTGTTGTGAACACCCAACCTCCTCCTTCACCCTCGGTTTCTCTGAATAAGGGCACCCTGCCTACTCCCTCTGGTTCTATGGGTTATTCTACCCATGTTGCTAGCCCCAACTCCTCTGAATCTCAACCCACCCCTGACTCCATGGTTAGCTCCAAGCGAGACGGTACCCTTGAAACTTCCAACCAGCGCCCTAGCAAAAAATATAAGAAAATCTTAATCAATATATAAACCATTGAGACTGTCGACCCCTAGCTTGGCCAAACCCGTTGTTCTACTAGACTGGCAAAGGAAAAGGGCAAAAAAGCCATTCACGCTCTGTTGAACCAAGAGGTCTCGATTGGCTCTGATAGCCGTGAAGGTGCTGATACTATCATGAACCTGATGGAGGATAAAGACACCACCCAGAACATCACCAAAGATGAAGCAGGGGAAACAAAAATACCTTTTGAGGAGGTTGGCAAGACTGGCACAGGCGGGGTGGTGGGCAAACTTAAACACTAGATTGCCCAACTGGAGAAGAATGTGATGCAGCTGAAGATACATATGGAGGAAACCAACAAGCAAATGATGGATGTCAGCAAGTTTGCTTTGAAGGTCATGCATGCCTCCCCTACCACCCTATGCATGTTAAATGAGAAGGCCTTTGGTGGGCAAGTGGCGAAGGAAGACAACCCCGTGATCTCTTCAGGTTTCTGCAGGAGTGGGCAAACTTGATTCTGTCTAAGCGCATATTGAAAGGAAACCGATCCAGCCGCTGGCCTTTGGGAATGTCGCGGATAGTCCTCATGGCTATAGTTTTTATCTAGTTATAGTTTTTATACTAAGACTTTATTAATGATCTACAACCCTGCGTGGCATTTTAATATGTTTAATCTTTATACTTTGAACTCGATAATTTTTGTCACGAAGCACTTATCCTCTGATTTCGTTATTTTTGTTTTTGATAGAGGTAGATGAATATGGTATTTTGCTCTGTCTCACACTCCAGGTTTGGTTAACTGTTGTTAATTTTTCTCTAAAGTGTCATTTATGTACCTCGAGCCAGCACCCTCTTTCTGCTGTTTTTTTCAAAAACAGTCATCCAAACGTCTATTTGATAATTAGTTATATTATAAATATGACCAATTTTTACAATATCCAAAATCTTTGGCATTTTAAAATAATAATCTCCTTAATTTAGAGTGTGGATACTTTTCTGAAAGACTTTAGCCTCTACTTTATCATAATACCAGCAACGCACCTTTATTGCTTGAAGATGTTCATTAACTTCCAATTGCATGATCATCTTGATTTAATTTTCTTGATTGCAAACATGGGACGTTTTTAATGTTTATAATTGATTTATTTCCTGGTCTGTGCTCTACCATAATTCATAAAATATCCATTACAATTCCATGACATGGATATGCATTTAGTATCCACAATGATTTGAAGGGTTCTGATGCTTTCCAATTCAATTATAATAGCCTCGAATGTGGCCAGGAAGTTGCATATAATTTCTTGAGATTGTCTACTTCTGTTGAGTTGTTATGTAGTACTTACACGACCGCCAATAATAGGTAAAGTTGATAAAGCTCAAGGCATAATAGATGCATATACTTTTGGATAACAAGCACAAACGATGTTGAAGTCTCCCGGTCCTAAATTTGACCGTCAACCCTGTCTTTCATGCAAAATTTGTCTTGATGGTCATTCATTTGAAGTTGCAATTTAAACACTAAGACAATACTTGTTATAAAAAAATTACATATAAATTAAAATATATATATTGAAATTATTCTATATAAATTTTGATGTTTTATCCAAAAATCTCCCCTTCTATGTGATAGTCTTCCTAAAATTTTAGTTGTATTTAGTGGCAAAATTCTTGAATATGGCCATACAGCCGTCCATTTTGGGCCCTGATTAAAGAACAAAAAATTGTTAAGGTAATTGGTTTTTAAGCCTATAAAGCTATCCTGTAAGCTTATAAATATTTATGCTAGCATAAAAAACTTTTGGGCTAGGACCACTTATGAGACTCTATCAGTTCTTTAATTTCTACTCGACTGAAAAACAATATTTCAACTGGTTTCTGACAATTACAAAATTTACATTCAAATACATTTAGAGAAGCCAAATATGTATGCCTTTTAAGACTTTGACTCATTTCAAATTGTTATACAAATGATAACCACTCATAATCTATTTAATATATTTTACAGTACCGACTCCCCAATTTTTGCTCTCGCTAAAAGTCATAGCTAACATATCAAATTAATAGATGAGACAATACAGGACAACTGTTAAGGGATCACAAGTGAAACCCCAAAAAAACTTAACTCTTGGGTTTCACCACCTCTTTGTTCTTATCCAAATTAAGTTCTGATGTCATGAAACGATAGTTAGCTCCAAAGATAAGAGGCCTCTCATTCTGCACATTACTCTTGACAAGTTACTGCAGTAAGTAAACATAGGTCTGAAAGGGCCTTCCAATTGCCAGATAACTGCCTGAATATGGAAGCTACTTTCCAGTATTTATAACAGGAAAACACGTCCATCTTAACTGAATATTTTGAAATTTAGTGCCTGTGTTAATCTGGCTGGGCTTTTGAATTAAAACGGTTCACTGTCTGCAGATGCCTCTTCAACAATGCCAACTCGTGGTGGATGCTTTTGAAATGAGCTTCCATCATTGACACTTCTTCCTCTAGATAGTAAACACGTCGTTCTAACCAAGCTGCCACTTCCACAATATTAAACTTTTGCAGACTTTGTCCTGTGTATTCAGGAGGTTTTTGGCTAATTGAAGAAACATATTGAGCAGTTGGATATCTAGCCAGCATTATTATGATTGCAATCTGTTTTCAATTAAAAAAAAGGTCAAATTAGTGAGCGCAGGAGTGAAGAGAAGGGATGATGCCCCTCCTAATTTATAATAAAATTTGCTACGTTACATAGTCTATTCCTCAAACATCCATTTAATATCCCCAAAAGTTAAAACTATTGAAAACTCAACTTCAAGTGGCACTTAAATTTTTGACAAGCTTAAAATTCTAAAACTAAAAAGTATTGTATAAAAAATTTAAAGCAAATATATATTTTCGCATAGAGGCAAACCAAAAAATATTTTTCAAAATTTCAGAGTGAAACAAAACCATAGTTTAAATCAAAAGAATTTCCAAACATTTAAGGCATAGTCAACATTATTTAATACTAAGAACAGCCATTATCAGATTTAAAACACACATTTTATAAGGAACACTGCCTAAGACAGCTCCAAAATCTTGACAACAATTGTTAAAATGACATACAAATGAGAATTACGTTCTGTTCGGATAGAGGAGATTAGGATACCAGTTGGTAATGGTCTTTAACTTTGCACTGCCCAACAAGTTTTCTGGCTAATAAGGATCGAACTTGCACCTTGCAAGCTCTGATTTTTAAAATCTGTAGTTAGTATCGTATATTAGCTGGATAAGACACAGTTGTATTTATTTGAGAATGTAAAGCCTATATCAAACCAATTTAAAACATATTTACTATGATATTATCACTTGTGATAGAATCTTGCATTTCATAGTTTTAAATTTTTAGTAACTAAGAACATCTAAAGCTTAAAAAAAAAAATGTCAATGGGCCCTTGGCCTATTGGTGAAGTTAAATGGTTCACAAAGGAACCTACCAAGGATCAAGTCTTGCCGAGTGCAAGGCCCGACATCATAAGGGATGAGGCTGGGATCGTGCCCCAGGCGAATTTGGCAGCGTGGATGCTCCTCAGTCCTTGGCTCTAAGCTAAAGAGGCATGTGTGGGCCCGTATCGGGTTCCTAAACCCTCCATCAAAAAAAAGCTTAAAAAAATATTTGTTCGTCAGCGTTTTACATTATTAATCTGTAATGAACTTGATTTGGAAGCTGGTCGGCAAGCCTAACACATCGGCAGTGTTTGATAACAACCGGTGCGGTTTGCTAAGTTCTATATTAAAAAAATAATAAATAAATGATAATTATTAATAACTTTAATAAAAATGACTCTAGAGGCCAACTAGTTGACTGTCAGTTTCCCTATTGTGGCTGGCTTAGTCAGAACAAGTATTTCTGTGTATACTGTAGGTGGCTAGATCATCTAAGTATTCATTCCAACTTGCATTAAACGAATGCATAGACTCTTAGACAAAAACCCGAGTCTACAGGCCAGTTCAGTGCGACATCTGTAGAAGGCTGTGGTCAGCATATCCTTGCTGTGCATCCCAGATGACAGCAAGTATAAAGGTATTGAAACTCATTCAGGCACATCTACAGCTTCATCGAATCATACGTAACAGGGTGTGTTTATCTGGGAGTATCATCACAAGGTGAGATCTATAAGCGCATTGATATCTTGTGTGGATTCTATCTAGGCATGGACCTTGGTTCAAGCCTAACTCACAATAGTGTTGACTCTTCCAAAAGCACAGTGTATTTCACATACCTGTTGGTGCTTGCACCTTTAAACACAAGCTGTCAATACCGATCCATCCTGACAGTGACCAGAAAGCATGATGCAAGGAAACAGTATGAATTCAAATCGCATATATCATGTTGAGATTTTGAGTTGTGGTTCTGTACGATGCATTGTTTGAAAACTATCAGATTTATTCTCTTGCAAGACTGTGTATATGTATCAAGATGGCCTCATGAATAAAGGAATCTAATTATTTTTCTGTCGGCAAATATTCTGAAATCTTTTATTTACTGAGTTGATAACTGGAAATTAGTATAGAAGTTGCAATATTAGTCATTGTGAGATTTTGCATATTTGCTATCTGGTACATTTTAGTGGTATCAGAACTTGGAATCCTGCCAGCCTGAGGGTGATTAATGAGTGATAGGAACCAGCATTACCAACACTGTGAAAAGGAGGCTTCCATGGATGACAAGGAAGATGATAAAGTTTAATTCTCAGGTATTTATCAAGGAAACCAGAGATTTTCAGACTAGCATGAGGGATTCTATAAGGGAAATGGTCCAACTTCTTAAGGGATTGAACCAACAGCAGAGTGCTGATAGACCTATACAAAATGGAGCTGAAGGGAGCAGCTTTGGTGATGAGAAAGCTTCAGCCAATACAAGAATCTTCAAGGCCAAATTTCTTGAAAAAGAAGAGGCAGCAAGTAGAGAGGAGGAGCAACCTGTTCAAGAGGATGAAATGAATAAGATTTATGATGAATAAAATGCCTTTAGCATCACCAAACGCAAAGATATGACCTTCACAAAATTCTATGAGATGAAGACAGAGTGGGCATAGGAAGAGAAGGTATGAAGAGAGGAAAGACATTTAACATTGTTTGGGAAATATCACCATCCCAACCTCTGATGGTTCTGGTAGCTCCTCAACAAGGACTTGGTTACAAAAGTTAGACATATTTCTCATTCAATCCAATGTTTGAAGAAGAGGCTAGCAAATTTGGCACCTTGCATTTTGAAGGGATAGTGCATGAATGGTGGTACCATGGCATGATAACTCAAGGGCATGACTCAATCAACACATTGGAAGACTTCAGCCAAAGATTGACAAAAGGGATCCAAAAATTTGTTTTAGAGAGTTAGTACAACAAAAACAAGAGGGCAAGGTAGACGACAATGTGGTAGAATTTCAAGAAGCAATCAAGAGAGCCCTTAATTTGGAGGATTCAGTGACTAAGGATAGATTCTACTCCACGAAGGTAACTCCTAATTTTCCAAGAGACCTCAGAAGAATATACGGTATACCACCTACAAAGGCATCACTCCCCAAACCAAGTCAAGCAGAGGTGTTCAAGAATGAACTGCGATGGAAAAGCTATGTTTCACATGTCGAGAGCCTTGACAACCAAGACATGGGTGTTTGGGAAAAGGATAGATACATTGCATAGAGATAGTTTCTAACCTGGACATAGAGAATTATGAGACCAAGACTAAAAAGAAGGTAGAAGAAGTTGAGCATGAGCTCCAAGGCAGAGAGAATTTGGAAGGTACACTTTGTAATAACCACCCCTAATTTTTTGTTAAAAATATGTGAAACAATATAGAAACTAAAGTAAAATGACTTCTGATTGTTAGCTTATGATACATGCAAATACATAAACTAACAAATGCGATGCTCACAACAGTAAACTATATAGAGTGGGATGTTTGGAACCATTGCCACTCAGTCAGTACAAATCAAAGAAGGAAGAAAGATTGTTTGCTGGTAACAAATGAGAGGGGGCTGAGTCTTCACCTCTTCGTCAATACAAAACATAAATTGCAGCTACTGAGTTAAGTGGGGGTTTGACACCATCGCCACTTAATCAGAAAATTAGTATGAGATAACTTGAACCCTTCAAATATGGAGTTAGTGCCAATTACAATATCAAAGATAAGAAACTGAAGTCAGAACTTATGATCATTCAAGTTAGACCCTACAACATTCAGCAAACTCACATAAACTAGACAAGAAATGGCACATGCAAATGCCAAAAAACCTCAATAATCAGTTTTTCAAACTCAACCAATAAATACCTCACATAAAGTTACCACAATGAGCGAATTTCAAACCTCCAAAAAGTCTAATTTTTAACTCAATTTGGAACATCAGCTAGAACATATTCGGACGGCCTCCTTGAGGGGCGATTTGCCTTGTAAAAAATCAAACCTTCATCAATGGCTCCTAAAAACAGAAATTTCACACCAACATTGTGAAAACACATGAAATCACTTCCACAATCACACCACACAACTGAAACCCACACTACACACCAAATACTAGAGCCCCACATCAGAAAACTGCAAAGTACTTCATCACTGCAAACTAAAATCTTATTGAAAGCTTCAGGAACACTGAAAAACCTACAACTATGAGAATCAACCAGCTAAGGTGGGTCTTTCACCTCCGAAACTAGCAATTTGAATGAGGGGTATTGTCCTCAACCAGTCATAACATGAACTCCAAAATCATTCCAACAACATAACATTAGATATCAACTTCCGCATACCAAATGAGAGCCCCAATCTCCCTTTTATAACTTTTGAGAGCTATTTTAGGAAAAACCATTTTGCTTTTTGCCGTTTTTTGAAAAAGCATTTTTTTTATTTCACTAATTTTCAGAAAAAGCGTGTTTTTTTTTCTTTTTCATTGCTTTTTCCAGGTGGCATGTTTTTTGCTTTACCACACAATGAAGGGCTTTGGCCACATTGTGAGGATTTATGTGTTTTCTAGTGTTTTGCATGATCTTTTGAAAAATTGTGGGTTCTTTCTCTATTGGAGGGTTTTCTGATTTTTTTTCCACAAAAAATCATGGAAGGGTATAGCATGATTTTTTTCAAAACAATAAAAAATTGTGGGTTTTCTCCAGATTTCAGCGTTAATGGGATTATATTGTTTTTCCACAAAACGAAGGTTTCTGCTGATTTTTTCACAAAATTGTGTGATTTCAACATCGCACGAATGGTTTGACGATTTCCCACAAAGTTGTGGTGCTATCATACAATAGCTTTTTTTGACAATTTTTGAATAAAATCTAATAAGCCGATGCGGGCTTCCAGACACTGGATACAGCAGCGGATGCGCTCCGAGGCGGAATCAGCCGCGGATGCCCTGTGGATGCTACCCAAATGCGCATCACAGGCATCCAGATGCATATGGATGCCTGTGGCAGGCATCCAAACGCATCCGGATGCCTGTGACGTGCTTCCGGGAGGCATCCGGGAGCATCCGCGGGCTGACTGCCCAGAAAACACAAAAACAATTCTTTTTATTCATTTTTTTTTATCTAAAGGCACTTTAAAACATGTGCAAAATAGATTTTTTTCTTCTAAACCCTAAAACAACCCTAAAGGAGGTCTTTCAAACTATTCATTCTAACTGTTTTTGCAGCTGCACTCTTCTCAATTTGGTCTCCATTTTTGCATGTTGAAGACAAAGTGATTCTTTTTGAAAAGAATCGTCGTAGGGCAATGAAAGGAGTTTTGTGCATCTAAGGTAAGCATTTGATCCCATTCTTGAGTTCTTTAATGGATTGTTTTGAGATTTTGATGAATTTTTTCAAGTTTGGGAAGAAATTTTGCAATTTTTTTTTATTTTTTTTTTAGAAGTAAAGAAAGAAGTTTAGCTATCCATTTTAGTATGTTTGTATCATGTTTTTGCACTTGTTTGGTTGATGTTCATAGTTGTTTTCTAAAATAAGTTTATTTAATTTCTTAATATCTTATTAGCAAAGCAAGAAATTACATTGTATTGTGAAAGAATGGCCACCACCAGTAGTCAAAGTTCAGTGGCAGGGGAAGGAGGTGATAATTTCAAAATTGATGTAGGATCTCCTTTATGGAGACATACCACAAGACTACAACACGTTGCAAGAGGTGGTTCATATTTTTGGAAGTGTAAATATTGTGAAAGTAACAAAGGCAAAGCATTCAATAGCTCATATTCCCGGGTCAAACTTCATTTTATGGGCCCTGCTAGTAAACGAATGGCTATGTTTAAAGGCACAAGTGGGAAAGGAATGTAGACGCACAAATAGCGTCATATGTAAAAGAACAAGAGGTTGCTAATAATATGGTTAAAAGATCCAAAAAAAGTTTTTATCAACCTCCATCCGGAAAGAATAAAAGTAAAACACAATTACCCATTGAACTAATTCAATCCTCCAAACATCCATTCTTGCAAGTGCCTGTACCGGAAGAGAACGAGGAAGAAGTAGAAATGAGAGCCCGCAAAAGAGGTCCATTGGACACTGCATTTAAAATGGAGGCAAGAGAGTGTGTTGATGAAGCCATTGCACGTTGCCTCTATGCAAATGGTCTTCCTTTCAACTTGGTAAGATCACCATATTGGAAGGAAATGGTGGCAGCCATCAATAACGCACCAGCTACACAAGTCCCGGTTATGAAAAGGTGCGTACCACTCTTTTGCAAAAAGAGAAGACTTCTGTAGACAAATCTCTTCAACCAATTAGAGCTTCTTGGAAAACATCGGGTGTACCTATTGTGTCTGATGGATGGAAAGATACAACAAACTGGCCATTGATTAATGTGATTGCAATGTCCCCCAAAGGGGCAATGTTTTTGAAGGCAGTTGATTGTGAAGGGGAGGTGAAGGATGCAAATTTCATTTCTAGAATTCTCATTGAGGCCATAGAG
>MU227389.1:1974332-1985998 GCA_018584345.1 Thuja plicata | reverse complement strand
TAAAGGAGAGAGCTCATTGTAATTCTTCATCTTTTGTTTGTGCAAATAAACTATAGGCAAAATTCTTGAGTTCTGAAGACTTTGTGCTTCATTGTAAGAGAGTTAAGCGTTTGAATAAAGGAAGAAAAATTGACAGACCTTGTGTTGTCATTTTGAAAATCAATAGATGTATTCTTATGTTGCACTTATTGATCCTTGTTCAAATCGAGATAGTTTCTTTGTTTAAATCATTTGAGCATCTTTAATTCAAGTTCTTTGAAGACTTTGTGCTTCAGGGAATCAGGATTACTATAGAAATTAGTGGCTGATATACTCCAAGGACTGAAGACTTTGAGCTTCAGTATTGGATAATAGATTAGATTACTGATTCGAGGTGAGGACAGGAGACTTTGAGCTCATTGTATCACCTCGTCTTTAGATAAATCAACCGCTGCCTCGTTTGATTGTTCTTACGTCAATCATCGAGTCACCGACATTACTGTTGCAAGGTGAACTGTATGTGGTACAGTTCAGTTCTACTTGAAGCCACCTACGGTAAGAAAAGAGCCTCCCCTATTGCTGAGAGGAGAGAGAAATCTCACATACTGCTGCCTAAAACACACGTTTTGCAAGTTGTAGTCTTAGTGACTTGCAAAATATTTAGCCAACAAAATGTGCATCCTAAGTTTGCTCAAACAGTCTTTAAATTGAAAATGATGCAATCAATATGATTGCCACATGCCAAATAGAACAAAAAGCTCATTTTTGTTTAGTTGGAGTTTGAATGTGAGTATTGTTGAAGTTTTGTAGCTGCGAGAGAGTTTATCTACCTGTGACAATCTGCCGCGAGTTTCTCAGAAATTCTTTTGTAATGATGGACTGTGATAATCATAATCTGGGTTGTTCATTTATGTGGTTGCCCTACTTTGTTCCTGTTTCTCTCCTTGTTTGGGAGCTGCTTCTACTGCAAATAAGATATTATGTTGTATTGTTTCCGTCCAAGATTCTGTATATATCTCCTATCGTATTCGTAAAGTGTGGTAGTGGTTTTATATCTTATTCAAGCTGCTTCGAGCTATAGCTGTTCTTTATTGTGTGTGAGTTGTTCTACCGTTGATACATATCGTGTTCGAGCTATGCCTCTTCATCGTGTGCAGTGGATCATGACTATGAGGTGGCGTTTTGTGTCAACCTTCTTTGCTTTGATGATAACGGCCAGGAGTGTAACGGCAGATGTTTGGCATTCCTCGGTGGAGTCTCTTCAGCTACCGGGAAGCTCTCTCGTCTATGACGTACTGCAAGAGAAAGTGTTGAGTTTCTTACATATATTGTGTTTTGTATTCTCATAGACGTGAGAGAATATTACTCTTCGTAATACTGTTGTATGTGTGAGAAAGATACAAAAAGTCGTATTGAATATATATTTGATTATTGTTTGTTTGATCTATGCAAGATCACATTACCTATTTTGTATGTCTCTCTTCTGTTTGTTAGACATCAAGTTATATATCTGAAATTCCTTCAGCTATGAGATGTATCGGTGATCAATCTGATAGCAAGTTGTACTACACTTATTGATTGACTGGTTGAGATCCTCAATCATGAGCAAAAGCTTGTAGTATTGTTTTTGAGAACTCAATAAAGGAATCTCTTTTAGTGTGACTGGGTTTTTCCCTCAAGTAGGAGGGTTTTTCTAGGGTAAAATATGTGTCCTTGTGTTTTTGATTTATCAACAGTTTATTTATGCACTTCTGGTTCAAAACATTAACAGGTATGATACGTTGCACCCCTAGAGCAACGAAAAAGATTTCATATAAAAACTTAAAATGGGAAGCAGCTGAACAAATGCATATCCTAGGATATCAAAGACATTTTTTGAAGATTGTAAATGCTTGTATGCTAAGTTGCATACCCTAAAAAGCGTCAATCAAAATCAGAAAGAGGCTTACATGCCTATATGTTCATTGTCACATGCCAAATTGATTCAAACCTTGTGCAAGTCTATATTGGGCAGATCTAAGTGACAGCCATCAAGATTCTTAACAAAAAGTTTGAAAAATGTTCTATAGGTGTGCCTATGAAAGAAACGGACTGGCTTTAACAAACAAAGTCTTATTATATCTGCTATTTTTGGGTGGTGATTGTAATGTCCCCTTTCTAGAGTTCACAACACAATGTTGTCGTTAGCCTATTTTCCCATGATCCCGTAGGCTAACCAAGACATAAAAGGGACTTAGAGGCCATTTGGCCTAGGCAGTTTCAGTAGCAGTTCGTTTCGAGGTGATCTAAGGCAGTTTTGGGAACACTTACTATTTATAGTAAGTCATTATGGGCATGTTGGACCTCCAGATATAGAGGGATGTTGATGGTAATTATTTAAATATCGAAAAAATAAAATATTTATCATCGATATATTTTATATTGTGTTAAAAAAGTTATTTTATAAAGTTAAATTTAATTATTTAACTTTATTAATACATATTTGATAGTTTGTGGGGAATATTTAATTTTAAAATCCCCTTTATATTATAACACATTGAAAATAGTAAAAGGGATGTTATTTCATTTGTCCCACGTTGACGAAAGAAGAGAGTGAGCCCAGGAGAAAAGTTTATAAAAAGAATTGAAATGCTCTCTTTTCAGCATGCTTGGATAATGTGTGAAATTGGCAAAATTTTGGAGATTTTCTCTAGGGCTTGGAGGACGAAATCTCTCTATGCTAGCATTCTGCTCTCGGTTGCAAGATACTGTTAGAAGGATTTGTGGAGCTTAAGGTAAATCAGATTACTGTGATACTTTGCTTTCCATTTGGTTGAATTAGTAAGTGCCAGGAGGGTCGAACTTGGAAATTGGTGGTAAGATTTGGCATGATAATTGTTGCTTATGCATTGGAGGGGCTAGACGTTTCTATCCGGGAATAGTAGCTGCATTTGCTTGTGTTATTTATGAGACTGAGGGTGCCGTAATTGTTCGAGGATATCACCAAAGGCCCATACAGAGCTGGGAGTTGCTACAGAAGAGCTGAATCATCCATTGTAGGTGTCGTACAGATTGCAAGCATTTGCCAGGAGAACGTACAGAATAGAGACTAAGCTGTAAGGATTTATACAGGATGTATTACATTGAGAATACTGGAGTGAATGCATGCTGGAGTATCACTGTCATCAGCAAATATTAGAGATGTCTGGGCTGCAAATCTGATGGTTGAAGTCATTGTCAAAGACCACATTTGAGTCGAGTTTTGAAGGGAGACCATAGCACACGTCTGCGAACAAGAGGACTATACTTCTTATTGTATGTATTGCTGATGCCAGGTCTGCAATAATATTCCAATCTGATTATGTATTGTTAAGTCATTCTGAATTAAATCTGAATATCTGAAATCTGGGATAAGTTATTATTGTATTTACATTTCTTTCATTGTGGAGTGCAAGTTCTTATCATTTTATGCTCATTTCTTCTAATGAGAAATCTGAAAGTTGTTAAATAACATCAAAATTCAAACCATACTTCTGCACTCGTAAACCAAACAAACTCAATGGTTCAATTGCATGCAAACTGTTCGACAAAATTACAGTTATTGAAAAAACAAAAAAATCAGTGAAACGGCAGACCTTTACAGAAGTGAACTGAAACATACACAACAGATTGATATTTCTGTATAAACCTTTAAACAATGGGCACAAAATCTGAGCAATAGCAATGGAAAATATATTCATTCATTATTGAATCTTAACAGTAATACAATGTTTTGGGGCGTACCAATGTCCACTCCAGTTGATAATATGATCTGAAAATTGCTACAGCTAACCCCAAACTCAAGTCTTCACATTCTCAATGCTGGGCGGCACTCTTATCTCTGAATAAATATTCAGATCTGTATGTTTTGTATTAATCCCAGGTCTTGTAGCTTAGATACCCTTTCCAATCTCCTATGTTGTCTACAGAAGTGGGACGGCTACACAAGTCTCTGTCTGTCTGATTTAGAATGGCCAGCAAGGTATTAGTATGGCAGCTGAATGCAAACAGTCACAGGCCTTCAATATAAATCGATCACCATGAATTCTCTTCACAATAGCATACAAAGTCGAACCCAGCAAGATGAACTTCTACTCACATCAGCAACGGCTTCCTCTAATTTGACTTACCTGGCAACTGGAAATAGAAATAGAAATAGCAAATCTCACACAATCTTCAGATTTTACCATGAAGCTCAAACGAATCCCAAGACTGTATCTTTCAACAGCATCAAGATCGATAGCATAGAGAGATTTCGTCCTCCAAGCCCTAGAGAAAATCTCCACAATTTCGCCAATTTCACAAATTATCTAAGCATGCTGAAAAGAGAGCACTTCATTTCTTTTTGAACACTGTTCTCCTGGGCTCACTCTCTTGTTTCCTGAATGTGGAATAAATGAATAACACCCCCTTTTACTATTTTCAAAGTGTTATAATATAAATGGGATCTTTAAATTAAATATTTTCCACAAAGTATAAAATATATATTAATAAAGTTAAATAATTAAATTTAACTTTACAAAATAACTTTATTAACACATAATAAAATATATCGATGATAAATAATTGATTTTGTCGATATTTAAATAATTACCATCGACATCCCTCTGCATCTGGAGGTCCAACATGTCCATAATGACTTACTATAAATAGTAAGTGTGCCTAAAATTGCCTCAGATCACTTCGGAACGAACTGCAAATGAAACTGCCTAGGCCAAATGGTCTCTAATAAGTCCCTTTTATGTCCTGGTTAGCCTATGGGACAATGGGAAAATAGGCTAATGACAACATTGTGCTGTGAACTCTAGAAAGGGGACATTACAGTGATTATTTCAATGTTCAAATTAGTTTTAAATAGGAAAACAAAAGTCCATATTTGGATTACAAATAGCAAGGATTTCAATGGAGAGGTCAAAACACAAGTAGACCTCTCTCTCATATGTTGACTTATCGAAAGGTGCGTAATGAAAGCTTTAAATCCTACAAAATAATTATATTTTAAAGTTTCAGTCTCATAACTGAATAAAATAAATGACATTAGATACATTTGCAAAGACTCCTAAGGAAGAGAGAAACTTGTAATGGTGGGGCTCTATTTTGGAAGACAATAAATCATCTACCATTGCTCTCCTTAATGCTCCTTTCTCCTCCTCTTTGTTAGTTTTGTTTTGTTGGTCATAATTTTTGGTTTTTGATGTGGGATAGTTTGCATTCTTTGTTGTTATTTTGCCGGTCTTGTGAATGGCTTTGTTGTAGTCTATGCTCTTGATAGTTAGTGTTTATTGTGGTCTATTTTCATATTTCCTGCCTAGATTGTGTATCTCCTAGTGTACGTTGGGTTTGTATGCTCTTCTAGAGATATGATGGGTGCTTTGGGTTAGATTATGGCAGTGGTACAAAGGCTCTAATGAACCTATCATTCTATATAATATAGGGAAAAGGGGAAAAGCACTAGCAAGGACAAACCACTAAGCAATGGTGGAATGCCAAAGACTTTCAAGCAAGCACATGTTGGTGAGGATAGGGTTGAGGCTATTGTAGAAGCAAATTATGATGCAAAATACAACAAAGGGACTATGCAAGAACAAGTGCAAGCATAGGCAACTGAGGTGAGTAGTCTTTAGTATTGTCCTTGACTCCCGGCGAAGCTATGTTGTTTGTGATTGAGAATGAAGAAAAGAAGTTAAACCTGCTCGTATTTTCTTTGTCTATCTAATTATTAATGCTTCCCTGTCAAGAAAATTCTTGGATGATTGAAATGTTTCTATCTAGGGCAAGAGACTAGGAATTTGTGTAATTTTATTAAGAACGCTTCAGAAAGGATTTATTTTGTGTTTAGAAATAGGCTTATTGCTATAAAAAAAATTGAATGTAGGGCATTTCATTTTATGAACCCAAGTAATGTTATACTATGGTACTCCCCAAAGTGGATTGAAATTTGTGAGATTCCTTGACAACTGTGGTTTTCGTCTATGTTATCAGGTACGCCTATTTAGTCATAGGTTCACATACCAGTTTGGTTCTAGTACTGGTTTTGTCCCGATTTGCTCCTAGGTACCTCCCAACAACCTAGACTCCCTATGGGTCCTTCTGTGAAGGACCTTCATGGAACTCAAGTGCTCGTTAGGTACCTAAACGAAGCTAGGCCAAACCTAGGCAAACTCGAGGGGACCTAAGGTTTGCCCAAAAAAAAAATTAAAACATTTATATAAACAAAAATGGTTGTCCCTCAATCCCACTATGAAAATAATGGGAATAGGAAATGTTTTCCAAGTTGTTACTCACAATGTAGTGACTAGAAGATTGTTTCAAGAGAGGCATTAAACACATTTTTGAAGCCTTTATGGCGGTACAAGGTTTGCAATTAATTTTCTAATGTTGCAAAGTATTACTAGTTTATTGACTCCCTTGAAGTGGATGTTTGTGAGTCAACTATGGGTAGAGCCAACCTATTCATAGAAGGCTAAAAGTGAAAGTATCAAAAAAATAATTTTTGATGGTGATTTTGCAACTAGAGCATTAGAGATTGTCAAGGTAACTTCAACCTAATTTAATGTTCAAATTGAATCCTTATTTATGAACTTTAAAAGTTCTTTGTTTCAATGTAAGTTGTAATTTAAATTTGCTTCTACTTTGTACTTTATAGGTAACTGAGCCAATAATGAGGGTTTTGCACTTGGTGGATGGCAAGAAAAATGCAATGGGATATATTTATGAGGGCAAGAAGACCATCCAAAACTATTGTAGGGGGCACGCAAATAGATTTCCCTTGTTTGGGAGATCATCGATTGAAGGTGGAGCAGTCAACTCCACAAATCCATTAATGCAATAGGATACCATCTCATCCCCAAGATCTTATTTGATAGCTTCACAGATCCTAATGGGGAGGCTATGGAGGGCCTATCCACATTTATTGAGAGGATGACACCTATAAATGCAGTGAAAGACCTCATCGTTTCAGAGTTGCAGAATTATAAGGCAACTATGGGCAAGTTGTTTTCTTAACAATCAGCTATACGAGAAAAAGACGCCCTAACACCAAATAAGAAAAAGTGAAGCCATATATCTTGCATGTTATAAAAAACAATTATTAATAAAATATTGTTTATTTATAAAACTTTAAATCTTATTTGCAGGTTCTTGGTGGGAAGATTGTGGTGAAAATACCCCAAATTTGCAAACGCTTGCCGTTTGAATTTTGTTGTCCGCAATTTTGTATTTGTGAAATTTAGGCAACACTACGAAACTTTTCATAGTCGTAGTTTTAACTCTCTAAGGTAGGCATTCTAAAGGCGTTTTATGAAGGTAATTGGTTATACTCTAAACAGGCCTAAGTTTCTAGTCCTATAGGTGTCATTTTCAAAGATTTTGGTCGAGTTTTTATTAGTTTTCCTTGCAATTTCGGGTTTTATTTTCCTGACCGCAAGTCCTTGATTTTTGAAAATCTCAAGTCTTTGATCAATTTTCCTTGGTTGGTTTGATTGTATTTGTTCCTCTATTGCGTCTTAGGTCTTTTGCTTTTCGAATTCTGGCCGTTTTGAGCTATTGCAAGCTTAAGTACATGCTATATTTCAAGAGAAAATGAAGGTTGAAGGTACTTGTAATTGGGCTTTTAAAGTCCGATTGCAAGTTGCATTTGTAAATCTTTGTTTTAAATACCTGCAATCGGACTTTTAAAGCCCAATTACAAGTTCTCGTCTTTTAAAAATACTTTTAATTTGCAGTCTAAAGTGCAAAGCCCGACTTGAAGGCATCAACAAGGAAAAATATTTTATAAAGCTATTAATATATGTAGTCGAAGTTTAAAAACCCGACTAAATATGTTTTTCTTTATTTTTAAAGTCATTCCTTTGCTTGTAATCACGTACATCAAGTGCGACTTCCTTTGGCATGGGTGATCGTTTTGAAAGTGTCGATGCTTGTAAACATGCATACAAATCCCGACCATAATGGAAGTCGTTTTAATAAGTGATTGCAATTGTTTTTAATAAACTTATCACTTGGAGTCGGGCTTTAAAAGCCCGACTACAAGTTATGTTTATTATAAAATGAAACTTGTAATGCATTTTAAAAAAAAAACGATTTACTTCTGTTTGTCATCGTTTTAGTTTGGAAGATCATTATCTTCTCTTGCAAACGTGAAGACAAAGCCCGACGTCGGGTATAGAAGACAGTTTGAATTGTTTTTATGCTTGCATCTTCTCATTCAAAGTGTGATATTATGCCCTAGTCGCTGTTTTTTTCAGAATGTGTTTTTGGCTTGCAATGAGCAATATGAACCTCGAACTGAAGGTTTGAAAAAGTCTTTGGCTATGATTCAGGCTTGAACTTCGCCATTTTTTGTGCTGGGATTGAAGATTTTGTTTCTCCATCATCGCCATTTGTCTGCTAGGAATCACATTTATAATCTGAGTTTTTGATTTACAATCGAACTCTTAACACTTTCAAAGCGATTTATGAGCTCATATTTTCTCCTCTTTAAGCTCGAATCAGGTATTATGGCTTTCGTTTTTTGCATTATAAAGAAGTTTTCATGCGTTTTCCTATGCTCACGCCCTAGTTTCACATTTTCTATGCCTTTTTGATGGTTTTGTTGCTCACGTTTTCATCAGATCTAGGGTTTTTGAGCCATGTTTTGAACCGGTCGTTTTTCTCTCTTTTCTTGCATTTCAGGTTTAAGGATTTCCATTGCAAGTTTTTACCAAATATGAAAATACAAGCAAAATTCAGAACCTTAATCAACAGTGATGAAGAATGAAGAGATACACAGAGCTAAAAGATCTATGATTAAATGATGATGAAGGCTAATTCATAGTTGCACAAGAATAGCAGCCCAGTATAAAGAGCAATGCCTTATGATGAAGAGACATTATTGTATAGTAATGATAGTACATGAAAGTAACAAGGATCAGAAGTTGAAGATAAAGACCATGCATTTGATAGTGAAGATCAGTATCAAGACAATGGTTTAACAAGAGAAAGAATAGAAAAAATGAAAGCTTGAATTAAAAATGTGAAAGTTGTTAACACCATGAAGATCCCATGAAGAATGCCAGGGACAGACATATTCTTGAGAGAGAGTGGAGAACTAAGTATCATCTCATTGAAGGCAATCATGACTGTTGTTGAATGCATGAAGAAAACCTAAAAAAAGTTATTTGAAATGCACCAAGGCTGAGTTGCAATCCAAGTCAGAACAAAAAGTATACAAAGATGGTAGTCATCTCATCATAGAATCATGCCACAAGTATCTAAGGTGTATTTCGGATTATTAGACCCTCATTGCAAGTCCTTGTTACAAATGCAAGCAATAATTTTCCATTACTTGCAGTTGATCCCTCAAAATTCCTTTGTGCATTCTGGAGAAGACGAGAACCTCTATTAACCAAGCCTTGACCTCAGAAGACCCTCTATCCACAATAATTAGCCTACGAGGGCCACAATAATAGGCTAATCCCTCAAAATCTGATGCTTGTGAAAAAGGGGATATTACAAAGGTTGAAGAAGAGTACAAAGATCACAAGGATACATCCAAAGCAACGAAGGAGGATATTGTCCTAGGACAGTAAATGGCTCGTTGTTTCATCAAAAAATATAGAATGCTTTAAAGACTGAAATGATCATGAAAAGGTGCTTTCCCAGTAAAGACCATTATGATGCAAAATAATCAAGTATGCAGGTTCTTGTTTCGGTTCAAGATACTCTCACCAAATCTAAGTATTTCAATCACGGAGTATCTTGTAGCGGCGCAAAAATGACAAAAGGTTGATGTAAATAGGTGTCATGTCTTCCAGAAACTTAGAATAATTTTCATTATGTATTTGTAATTTCATCTCGGCAGATTACATGTAATGTAAATGTAATGTCCCCTGTCATGTCCCCTTCTCATTTTTAAGCCTTGCATCAGCACAGTTAGTCTACTCCCCATCCCAGTAGACTAATTTTGAACATATGGGATGCTTGCAGTCACGACATGGGCAAATTTTAATTATTTATGATCTCTTCGCTAAAGTCATCCCCACCACGTTAAGTTTGGGCTTTTGTTGTATTGAGACAAAATTAAATTTATGCCTTCAGAGTTGAAAGTTCCCTTATTAAGTTGGTGGTTATAATTTTGTCTTTAGCATGACATTTGTCAAACTATTTTGTTGGGCGCTCCTTGTGTAATGCTCTTCTCTGTAACTCCCAGAAAAAAATCATGCGCATGGCTCTTAAGTTAGGCAAAGAAGGGTATGGAAAAAAGTTTTGGCAAAAAAGAAACTTGTTTTTGGTACCGTCTCTATGACTGGTTTTCCTTGAAGATGTAAACCTTCTAGGAAAATAGATTGGACACAGCCCTAATCTATGCAAGTGAATCTACCTTAGGATTCACATTGGGTTAACTGTTGCTTAGAGATTTTTGTGATGGAGGAGAATGATCAATATCAAGTGTTGTAGTGGAGTCGAAGGCTCCTGCGTCAGATTGTTTCCTAACTGGATGTCATCTATACCATTGTGGAGAGTTGGTTCTATACAACCAGCGAGTGTCATGTTGTCTCTTGGACTCGGGGCTAAGGCTTTGTCGTGAATCTCTATCTTGCCAATCGAACACTATTCTCAACATATATATATTGTTGGGCACGTATAGCTGAGTTTGTTCCAGACGCCATTTCTGACTTGTCGGCTTTGTTGGCTAAAATTTTTCCAAGTAACTAATAGTACAACTTGGAAAAATTGGAACTTTAGACAGCACTGTGTGAAATTGCTTTCTCCTCTTAGCAGTAGGGGAGGCTCCCTTCTTACCGTAGGTGGCTTCAACGGAAATTGAACTGAAATACAAACAATTTCTATTGCTACGATAATACCAATGGCTTAAGGGTTGACGTAAGAACAACACTTAAGACAACAGTTTACTTATAATCAATTGAAACAAATATACGGACATAAAGTCTCCTGTACTTACTTTGAAAGATGACTCCGAAAATAGAATAACCAAGAAAACACAGTCTTTCATTGAATATTCTCTTTCTTAACAAAAACACTTATCACTGAAGCCCAAAGACTTAAGCCTTAAGTTATTGCAGCCACTTCTATCTATATTAATTCTTATTCGTGAAGCACAAAGTCTTCAAAAAACTTGAATTAAAGTGCTCAAATGATCAACACAAGATAACTATCTGTTGTCCCTAATTTTGCATTCCCCAAAATTGGGGCAACCCTGCACAATTCTCAGTTGATTGCCAGGAGTTTTTCTCTAAGCGTGTCGATGTTATGGAAGGGATATTGTTCAATGGAATCATTCATCCCTTGATTTTGATTGTTCTGTTTCCTAACTAAACATCAAGTCCTTTCTTTTTTTCTCTTTTTCGTTTTGCGTCTTGTTTTCTGGTTTCCAGTTTTGAGTGGCGTCTTGGGTTTTTCAGTAGCGTTGTGAGCAGTCTTCCGTGTTCTTCCAATGTCAATGTAAGAATGATCTTTTCTGGTCGATCGCCTAAAGTATAAGCTTATTTTGTATAAGTAATAGATTTTAAATTCTATTTTAAAACTTTGCGCTACTCTGCAAAGTTTTGCTTAGGAATTTTAATGATAGCGCGATTCTGAATTGAATCCGCATATCAAATCGTTAAGATCCTAAGACGTATACAAACATTTTAAGTTCTTTAGCATTTTAAAATAAATTTCTAAAAAAT
>MU227389.1:1920884-1932344 GCA_018584345.1 Thuja plicata | reverse complement strand
CTTACAGGCAGTTCATCCATACTATTTGGGTTAACCCCCACGAGGGCCTTCACCCTAAGATGGCCTTTTATGCAAAGAAATTTTTGGATCTGAAGGACGAACTCATTGTTCGCCCTTCCTACTTATCCCACCACTGGCCACATTCCTTCAAGATCCCCCTTGGCTCCTTAAGAGCTGGTTCGCATCGACTTCGTTGTGAGACCGAACATCATATTGATAGAATACATAGGAATTGTCAACTTTGCAGCATTGGGGAGGTTGAGTCTGAGAAGCACTTCATCTTTCGTTGTCCTATGTACTACGAGATCAGAGGAAGGTTCTATAGCCTCTTTAGGGAGGCGCAGTCGCTCTCCGCCTTCTTCAAATATACAGACCAGAGATGCCTTGCCCTTTACTTTCAGGAAGCCCTTAGGCTTCGGGACAACACACTTCAGCACCAGCATCCTGTGAACGCCTCCACCCTGTCATCTTATTACTTCCTTCTTAACAAGGATTCATTCAGCGCACGATACCAAGCATCGGCTTCGTGCTGCCACTTATTCTAGATCTGTGAGGTCCGGGATGAGCTCCTCCCTGCAACAACCATCCTCATCCAGGGTCACTCTGAGGCGGCCCATGATTCTAACTGGTACTATTGCTTATCCTTCAGTTCAAAAGTTCTTCACGGTGGTTCGAAATCCTTAATTGGGGTCGAGAGGATTTCTGTTATTTTCTTCTCCATTGGATCCTTGTTTCTGTTGTTGTTTTTATTTCAGTTGTTGCTTTCTTCTTTGGGCACCGTTTGGTGTCCCTGCTGCAGGCTGGCCCCTTTTTGATGTACTTGGCAGTCCCTTGACCCTTTGTGGTCTTTTGTTGGACATTAATAGACTTATCTTATCTTATCTTTGTATGGGAATGGGCTATGGGGAGTTATTTTGTTCTGTCCATATCATTGAAGTTGCTTCATTCTGCAATCAACGTGCTTTGGATTAGCTTTGTACTGTGATTTTCTTTGCTCTGTGATCTTCGTACATTGTTAAGCTCCGTTCTGTAGCATTCTTACATTTGGAGCTTAATCTTAGAAGGCGGAAGCCTTCCATCTTGCATCGATTTAAGTTGCAGGCGCGTCTTTTCTATTCTTGATCAATTCTGAATATGTTTTTACTTTGCAAGTAGCAAACAAGCACACTGTGGCGTCGATAGTTTCTTTTGAAGATTATATTGGAATGATTTTATTTGTCGTATGTATTGTGACTATTTTGTTTATGTCGAATATATTTTGTTTATGTCGAATATAGCTATTCAGGTCAGCAAGAATGAATGCAATTGGTGGTAGACATTTTTGATCATCCAGATGGATATAGTCGAAGAACATATCTCTGAATATATACATCATAATCTGATTTTGGAATAATAAGGAACATGGTAGTTCGATTTATATCCCTGCACTTCATAAGCTTGAACATGGAAAGACTGATACGAATTTGCATTCTCATTCTTAAATAGTAGAATAAGCTATGTACTACTGCATGTACTGGAGACATTTCGTTCTCTGATCTGTTTGCACTTTCTGAAAGAAAATGCATCATCATAGTTATTAATGTAAATGCATTAAGAATGCATGATTAAGAGGATTGGGAAAAGTTCCACGTGGCAGATCTAATTCCTTTCTTTGTTTTAATGGTACGAAAGTTTGTCAAATCTGTTTTGCTGATAAAAGATGCCAGTTCATTGCAATACTTATAGGTTCAGTTTGAAACTGCAATTCTTTTACTGAAAAATTAATACCAAGTCTCTCGGGTATGTAATGAAGATCTGTATTAGCTTTGGATTCCTAACCAAGGTGAATCCAACCTAAAAGGGATACGTATTTATCTAGTATGTCAGAAACTTATATGTGAACCCAAGGAAGGGTAGAACCCTTGTAAAACTAGTGTGACCCGTGAAGGTTAATGCCATCAAGGTAGGATTATCCGAACCCTCGGGCTAGGAGGTCCATGGAATGAGATTGGTGGTGACATTGACTGCACAGGGTATGTGCTGTATTTTCTTTAAAAACCTTGGACAAGGGGGTACTATGCTATAGATAGTACATGTCGGTCACTAGAACTAGTAGTGCAACATCTAGCTAGGAAGATCACCTATTAGGCAAAGATGTCTTAGGCTGACTGGCTACGACGATTGTGGGTTCTACACCAAGTCTCGGATGGCAAGAAAATGGATATCATGCTCATGTACCCCTGGGAAGGGCTGGGCTACTTCCTCTGGAAGTTGTGCGGGTGATAGTTGGTCACGATCGAAAGATCCATGGTTGGATGGCAAAACCCCTAATGATACTCTTTCGCCCTTGGTGTTCCAACTTTTTGGTAAGAATCAAGTGACTCGATCAGCATGATCAGGTTCTGTTAAGTTCAAATCTTTGTTTAAGCATTATTTATCTCCTGAAAAGAAAAGTGATAAAGTTGTTTATTTCAGTTTCATATGCAAGTAGTTAGTAACTACAATTTGAAATTTAACCGTTTCTTGTCAAGTTATTAGGAAATTAAAAGTTAGTTGTAAATTCAGTTTTTCATTTTCGTAATTAGTGTTTAATATTTATTTTATTATGTTCACAGAGTTTTGGATGTTACATCCATATGCCAAAGCTCTAACACCATATGTAAATACAAAGTTAGGGGTGGGAAGACCATTCTCTCATGATATCTTTAAGGCATAAATAAACAAAGATCAGATTGATCTTGAGGTTTGCAATGGGAGGAAACGCTCCTTGTACAGATCTAGAGAGAGGTTTCCCTGAGTTCATTTAAACTGTGTTAATCACATTTTCCAACTGTAGAAGGTCAGAGATAGCTCGTCTTAATGAAAGGATGATGATTATTTTTTATCACTTGCCACACAAAAGATAGAGCTCAAAATGGACACAAAGGATTCTGATACTGCATGGTGTATAAAATGCAACATGGAAAGCTGCACTAAAAAGAACAGTACCAAGCCAACATCTAAATACTTGAAATATATAAAATCATAAAATATGAATAAAATATTTCGTGTTAAGTTTATATGCTAAAATTAAGGCTTGGGCATAAGAACCACAATAGAAATCTTATAATGTAATTTCCATTTGAAGACAACAATTTATGGAAATCTTAATTTAAAAATCTGACAGAAAAGTCTAATAAAAGTGAGGAAGAGTCCTCACTCTCTCTTCAAAAATCAACAGGGAGGTCTGGCCCTTGAACAAATCCTATTAGCTAATAAAGACTAGAAAGGCAATAAGCAATTAATGTTACTTTTTAAGAGCCCACTTCATATCATAACTCACACAAAATCCAACAGTGATTACATCTCGTATGATAAGTAGGAGCTCCTGGTTACCTGTTTTTGTACACCCGGAACCGTTGCACTTCTTGACAATATGTGAACCTTGAACCTTAAAAAATAAAAAATAGAATTGATGAAATATTGAAACTGATTTAGGTATACCAAAAAACACCAGTATACATTAGCTAATATGTCCATACCAAAGTAAAATTTAACAGGGTGTCGAAATGAGGCATCACGAACATGTCCAAAATGTCTATCCTCATTCCATGGAGTACATTGAAAATCTGGGACCACCAAAAATTATGAGGTTTAGAACACAGCTAGCATAATGACTTCAAACCATATATGAATATATTGCATTTCTCTGTCAGTCATAAATTCTCTTTGCCTCCTATATGTCACCATACTCGTTTATTAAGGAAATAATGGAAAAATTTTCACCTTCATCTCCACACTTTGTATGAAAATCTTGACCAAAACTAATAGCATCATTTGAAAAGAACAGCTGGAAAAACTCCTCCACATCAATCTGTAAATTACCATGAGATTCTTATGTCTATCAATATTGACCTGATATGACACTTAAATTAAATTTTAATGCTTAGAGATGCAAGTCAGAAAAGAATACCGGAAATTTCGATTCACCAACCATCTTGAATTGTTCAGGTACTGTATCACATTAATATTGAAAATGAGATTATGCAGATTAATTCAAATGACTGAATGTTCTTCAAAAGAAAGTTGATACGGTAATGCTTCACAAACATTAAATTCTTTCACATTAAGTGTTTAGGGATGATCAATTCATATATAAAATTTTATGAATAACGAAGATGCAATGCAAACAGACCCTTTGGAGCATCCATGTCTTCTACTTTCCATGAAGAAGTGCAGGCATCTGAGGATACTTTTTGAGCAATGGAATCTTCTAATTTTTTTGTCGCTGAATTTTCTGAAATCTTTTCATTGACTAAATTGCAGACTTCATCTTCAGCAACAATTTCATTACTGGACTCCTCTATTTCTGGGGATGTCTCCTCAATATTTCTGCAAATCAGATTCACAAAGGAACTTAAAACTGGTGTAACAAAAAACAAGGAGAGGAGCAGACAAACTGCAAATAAACCTTCAGCCTTAACGGAATTATTCTCTTGACTGTAACAAAACGCGATCAAGCCTGATCTCTACCTTCCTACAGGGTTCATAAGCGGGGTGTCACTTTCCTCCAGTTGAGCACACAATGTCCCATCTGGACCATTCGGTATTATAGGAGTATCCTGCAACAAGTTGAAAACCTAGTTGAATTTGTTTGAATACAAATGGAAAAGAAAAGGAACACTATTACATATCAATAATTTATTATTCCAGTCTTTAACCCTCCCAACAACAGTTACCACAAATGTAACAAAGCAAAGCCCGTATTCATAAATCACCTATAGGAAAGAAAAGTCACATGATAGCTCAATGGAAATGATGACAACCTGAGAGTTCAAGAATGACTTTGCATGTTCACTATGTTGCATCCAGCCATCCACAATCAATCGATAAGCTTCATCTCGAGATAAAAATGAGCCAAAAAAATGCTGCAAAATAGAGGGAAAAAAATGAACACAGTAAAGTGAACCATTAGAAACATCAGTAAATCACTAAATTTGTGGCAGTTGCTACAAAGATACCTTTTTCCCCCATGCTACAATCTCTATGGCATTAGGAAAGATTCCTGCTGTTCTTGCCTTCTCTAAAGAAGTAATATCTCGAAGTGGGATTATTTTCTGCAGCACAATATCATCTCGGAACAATAGAATGTTTAGCTCCTCATTTATAGATACAATTCACCATTTGGATTATACTACACAGAGAATTTTAAAAAGGACCGAGATCTCACAACAATATAAGTAATCTCAATCGATATTGCTTTTGTTTGATAAGATCATTTCCACTTAAAGAAGCTTCAATAACTAATTTATTTGTGGAATAATAGCCTAATGAATTTGCAAACTCAAATTCATGTATTCATTTAGGAATCAAGAAATAAGTTACAAAACATTATAGTATTATCCTTAAGTGGATTAGCAGAGCACATAATAAAGTATATCCAATCAAAATAAACAATTGGCATAAATTTTAAATAAATGCAAACAATGCATAGGAACAACAAACTGCATCTCCAAGTCAAATGTATTTTTCCTATATGCTACCAAGCTCCTCTATTTAGTCCTGCATTTGCGTACCAGTTCGGTTCTAGTACCAGTTCAGTCCCAGTTCACCCTCAGGCATGCCTAGGGTATGGCCTGGACACTCGAGATCATAGAAAGACCCATAGGACACTTGAGTGTTCAGGAGGTACACTAGGTGAGGTTGGTCCAAACCTAGGTGAACCCTGAGGGACCCATAGGGTGTCCAAAAAAAGTTTTTTTTACATTTTAATAAACAAAAAAAATGTCTACATACATAATTTTGCCCTTAAGTGATAAAATGGTAAAAATGGCATGCCTCGTGAAGGTGTGTGCCATTTCAAAGGCCTTAATTTGGGCTTGTGTACATAATTTTGCCAGGGACATTGCCTTCAAATCCCACAAACGGCACTATCTCTTTGACCCCGCAAGGGGTGTTTCCCTCAGACCTCCACGAGGGGCACTGCCCCTCAACCCTACTAGGCATATTGCCCCCAAATCTCCATGAGGGGCATTTTCCCTCAAACTCGTTGGGAGCATTGTCTTCAAACCCCAATGAGGAGTAATGCCCCTCAACCCCATTAGGATCTCCACTCCCAGAATCCCTCTGGTTATTAGGATCTCTTGTCACATAAGAAACTTGATTACAATGCGGGGTTGATGAGGAATTGGGATCTAACTCTTGAATGTGTTGTTTTAGATGTTATTATTGCACAACTTGCCAGAAAATATCTTTAGACGAGGCAGCTTGCCCAGTAAATAGCCAGTGGAAGTGGCATTGTAACTCATTGTGGTTCAAGTAAAATTGAGCCAAATGATAATACTTTGATGATTTTGATGAAGTTCAATATGAAGATTATCAAATATTGATAGTAATTTTCATTGTGTATTGACATTTGACAAATCATTGAATTATGAATTTATGAGTATTTTCGATTTTGCAAATTATGAGGTATTCAAATGTTTTTTATTGGCAATTATGAGTATCATTATTTTATATTATATAATTTTAAATTGTTTAATATATTTTTTTATATATACACACATATACATGCATATATACATATATTCTCGTACCTGCACCCAAAGAAATGAAAAATATTTATACCATTGTACCAGGTTCCAGTACCCATACTGGAATTCAGTGAGTTATTGTCATTCTTTGATGTACAAGATAAGTAACAAGAAATCATTTACAGAATTATGGATTTGAGTAACCCAAGTTACCATTTTTTTGCCTTGCAAGGCATATGATAGAGGGAAGGATGAAAGAGTGTTGGAACAAAGTAATAAATTGCGGAAAAATGCCAACATGGAAAGAAAAAATATTGGATTCAATTAATTAAAGCCTGTCCACAATGAGTTCAAACATGCATGATGTCTTTATTCCCAATGCCATGTAAACCAATTGAAGCTGTCAAAAGATCACAAAAAAATTTCCTACAGAACAAGAGAAATTCTCCCTCATAGCTTAGACAGATATACCAGCCAAAAAAATAAAAAACAAATGGTCATTAAATTTGCTTTGGATGCAAAGATGGTGTGTAGGTCATATGAAGAAAAAGGTGGATTCCAGAACAAGAAGGTTATAGGCAAGTATTTGATCAATTGAGAAGCTCAAAGACCATTTTAAAACCTCCAATTGCATTTTTCAATTCACACTCAAAATCATGATACCATACACACACAAACACTTAAACATCCACAAAGCCATAGTGTAAACAACAATATGATTATGTAAGGTTAATTAACTTATAAAAACCAAGCAAATAAAGATAACAAAGATATTCATTAAATAAACAAGAAACGAAAGCCTTCTCATAAAGGATTACAATTACAAGAGACAGCCCACATCTAATAACCAATTGAACATTAATATTTACTATTTACTTTTACACCCTCACTCAATGATCAATCTACTAACTACACCAAGCTTATCCTGCAATTTTACAAATTTGTCAAAACCCAAAGACTTGATAGAAATATCTACAGTTTGGTCATCTACTAGAGAACACTCCAACAAAATAGATCAATCTTCTACAAGTTGCTTGACAAAGTCACAGTGTATTTAAAAATGCTTGGTACTCTTGTCAAAGACTAGATTCTTGAGAAGTTTGAAGACACCTTGATTGTCTCAAAATAGTAGTGTAGGATCAATTTGTAGCATCTTCATATCTAAAAGCATCCTCCTATGTCAATTTGCCTCACATGCTCCTTTCATTGCTTTTAGATATTCTACCTCAATCAAGGAAAGAGCTATTGCATGTTGCTTCTTGCTGGTTCATGTGATTGCACCCATGCTAAGAATGAAATCATAGCTAGAAGTGGATTTTCTATCATCCTCAAAACCTACCCAATCTGAATATGTAATCCCAAACAAGAAAGGGTCTTAACTTCTACTATACAAAATTCCAAAGTCAAGTGTCCCTATTCACATATCTCAACACCCTCTTTATTTGAATCCAATGTTCTACCTTTGGTGCTATCATGAACCTAGAAGTGAAACCTACGTTACCCGGGGACACGTTTCCAGCCCTAAGCCCCAGGTTTCGGAAATGAGGACGGTTTCGGGGACGGGGGACGGCCGGACACGATTCCAAGTCGTCCCCGTCTAGGCAAGAAAATCGAAAATGCATCCCCGAAACTTCGGAAATAGTCAACGTGTTTCCAATGGGCGTTGACCGTCCCAGGGATGGCTTAGCCATCTCCTGACTGTCCCAGGGAAGGATTAAGGTTTCCGGCAGCAAAAACAAAATTAAACCAAAAAAAAATTAATAAAAGGCAAATTTTAAATCCGTCCACGAGCTCCACACTCATTGGAAGGTTTTAGGTTGATAAAATAATGAAATAACATATCATATGTTATTGTTCAGTTTTTTTTAACATATGATATATTCCTTACTGCTGCCGACAAACAACGCACGCACGCACAGACCTTGTTTTTGGTTTGGACACACACCATTTGCAGAGTTTTGGTTTGGATGCACGCACAGGGTTGGGTTTGGACGCACGCACAAGCAGGGTTTGACATTTGCAAAGGCTTTTCATTGTTTCAGAGGGTTTTGAGGAAGTTTTTTTGTTAAGTTTTTGTTTTCAAGTTTTTTTTTAAAGACAAAGAAATATTCATATAATATAAGTGTTATTTTTTCTTGTATATTGTCTATCTAGTTATCTAAGAGAAGCCAAATACAGGGCTTAGTGCTTGTATATGCTAAAAAAAAGTTTTCCAAAAAATTATAGGTAGCTTTTATTTTCAAGTTTTTTTGTTTTGAAATAGTTTTAAGAAAAATTCAGAAAAAAGGTCTGATTTTTTTTTTTTTTCTTAAATTTCAGATTCTTGAGCTTGCATATACTGTGACAGCATGCTCATTAAACATGAGCAGCAGCAGTAATGACGGTAGTGATGAAGAATGGCAAGGGGAAGAAGTTGGAATTGGGGGTGGTAGTGTAAGTGTTTGGAATGAATCAAGAGATGAAACAAACAAATTTGAAATCCCTTCAACTGTCCTGAAAGAGTTTGCACGAGGCCCTTTTAATCCTAAGAAACCTCTACTTTGCCTTGTTCATCCAATTGATTTCAAAAAGAAAAATTCAGGTGGAAGTTGGATATATAAATGTCACGTATGCGAAGGTGAAATTAGAGGGAGCTACACAAGGGTGTGGTCTCATTTCTTGGGTTTTACAGGCGAAGGAGTTAACTATTGTAAAAAAACAAGAGGATGCAAAATTAGAGTGTTATAGATTACACATGGAGGTTGAATACAAGTCGAAAGGTCTGCCCTTCGTTATGCCTACACCCTCACAACCATCTACTCATAGTCTTCACTCTATGTCATCTAGTTGTAGTGCCTTCCCTAGTGTGGGAACCAAAAAAAAATGAAAAATGAAAGAGGAAGGCTAGTGATAGTAGGCACTAAGGGTCGGTTACAAATTTGTTCAATGCACAGGCACGAGAAATGTTAGATTGTTCCATTGCTGATTTCATTTTTGCCCATGTCATCCCTTTTCATGTGGCTCATTCGCTATTCTTCAAGAAAATGTTAAGAGACGCAGGTTCAGTAAGTCCCTCTTTGGTACCCCCTGGAGATCATAAACTACACACTACCCTCCTTGATAAAGCATATTCCAAGGTGAGTTTTGTGAGGGAGGATATGAGGCGTACTTGGATGAAGACTGGTTGTTCCATTGTGATGGATGGGTGTACCGATATTAGACATCGGCCACTCTCCAACATCATTGTCATATCCGCAACTCACTCTTACTTTTTTAGAGTTGTTGATTGTTCAGGGAAACACAAGGATGCAGATTTTCAGTTTTGCATTCTAAGAGAGGCCATAGAGGAGGTTGGGCCCTCAAATGTAGTTCAAATGATTATTGATTCAGCACAAGTGTGCAAATTGGCTGGTATGATGGTGGAGGGTGCTTACAAGCACATCTTTTGGACTCCATGTTGTGTTCATGCGTTGAACAATGCATTGAAGGACATGGGGAAATTGTTTTGGGTAACAGAAGTGGTGACACAAGGTAGAGATATTCAGATGTTCATTTGCAACCACCACACGTTACTTTCTCTCTTCGGGATGTTTTCAAAGAAGGAATTCTTCAAACCTGTAGAGCCAAGATATGCCAACTACTACATTTTGCTAGAGGATGGTTGAGGTGCATGATGCTCTACAACATATGGTAGTAAGTTCAGAGTGGAATAGATGGCCTACTGCAAACATTGCCGAAGGAAAAGTCATCAAACAAAGGATCCTTGATGACAATTGGTGGTCCACTGTGAGGTAAGAAATTGTTGATTCTCATTTTCATTTGAAAATCATAAATTTGTTTCAATTTTCAGATTTCTAAATTTATGATTTAAATTAAAAAAAAATCTGATTGTGACATTCTGTTTTTATTCTTATTGCAGATATATTTGCTCCATCATCTCTCCTGTTGTAGATGTCATAAGATATGCTGATACAGACTCTCCTAACCTTGGAGAGATATATGAGACTATGGACAGCATGCTTGAGAAGATGAAGCAAATAATTTTGGCTCATGATAATGATTTGGTCTTCTATAGGGAGTACATTATGCCAATTTTTATGAGGAGGTGGAATGCTATCAATACTCCACTTCACATGGCAGCCTATGCATTAAATCCAAAATGGTATGAGCCTAGACCTGAAAGGTGCGCTCCTAGTGAGGATGATGAGGTGAGACTTAGAATTATGAAGGCCCTTCAAAAGATGTATTCAGATAAGGAATCAGGCACACTTCATGAGCAATGGGTTGCCTTCAGAAACCTTGAGGGTCCAAACTTTGGCACACTAGAGGCAAAGATGGATAGAGCAATAATGGCATAGAAAAGCCCCGTTGGATGGTGGCAATGGCATGGGGCAGATGCACCACAATTGAAGATGCTTGCGATTCATCTCCTCTCACAGGTTGCTAGTTCCTTTGTTGTAGAGAGGAATTGGTCTACATATAGCTTTACCACTTCGTAAAGAGGAATACGCTTACCTCTAAACGAGTGGAGAAGTTAGTAGTTGTGGACTGTAAGTCTCCAGAATATCGACAGACCCCAGCTTTATGATGGGATATTGAGGACGACACACCGCCAAGATTGCTTGGCATTCCGTTGGATGATGCAATGTGTAATGTCCCCATTTTTCAGACTTCAGGATTAGCTTGGTTTGGCGACCCTCGCAAGCTAATTGGGTGTTCAGAGGGGGTCAGATTGGGGAGCCAGCGTTGGGATTCCATTTTGGAGATTCAGTTTATCAGGTCTGCTCTTCGTTTGGGTCATTTTGGCTGACTTACTATTTTTAGTAAGTGGGGTTTCTGGTATGGCCAGGATTGGCAGGGTGGCTGCACAGAGCATCAGATATCTTAGGATCGAGTTTCAGAGAATCTCCAGTTTGAGGGACTTACTATTTATAGTAAGTCTATTTTTAGCAGTGGCTATTTTTGGCTGGGCAGTTGGTCCTGGTGCTTG
>MU227389.1:1899328-1918478 GCA_018584345.1 Thuja plicata | reverse complement strand
TAAATAAATAAAATAAACTTGTATTTGGGTTCCGGTCGATTTAGCTTATCCCGGACCCATCTTTTATTTTAGCGTAGGTGTTAGTGTTGCCGTGTCGGCTTTATTTGTACACCTCGGGAGTTTGTCCGACGGGTATTTATGACCGGCGTGTAGGATGTATTTCTCATGTTGAGTTTCAATATTTTATTTGTAATTGCGAATTCCTGTTGGAATTTTGTGGTCTGCCATTTCAGAGGTGAAAAACCCTCCCTAGTTGGTATTTGCAGTTTCGGTGGGATTCAACCCTCACCCTACTCTGCCTGTTCTCTGCTCGGATCTGGCGAATTTGAAGTATTATCAATTGATTATTATTATCTCCCCTTGCAAGTATTGATTTGATCTTTCATTG
Organism: Thuja plicata; assembly: GCA_018584345.1. Taxonomy (NCBI): domain Eukaryota; kingdom Viridiplantae; phylum Streptophyta; class Pinopsida; order Cupressales; family Cupressaceae; genus Thuja; species Thuja plicata. The sequence continues at coordinate 1,918,090 of MU227389.1, read as the reverse complement.
TGGATTATATTGGTTACTTACTTCATTTTGGTCTGAAGGCACACTTCCTACCTCGCAGGCATCTCCCTCCAGACATCGCAGAACATCTGTGTTGCCTCCCTTCACCGTACGGCCTCCTAGACAGCATCATACGGCCTCTTTGTTGCACTGTACTGTCACATGATCCTACCGTACGGCCTACTAGCCTCACCCGTACGACCACATTTCAGCAACCGTACGGACCTTCTGCCAACTCTGGAATGGCAGAGCACAAAATTCCAACAGGAATTCACAATTACAAAAAAAATATCAAAACTCAACATGAGAAATACCCTCCCTAGTTGGTATTTGCAGTTTCGGTGGGATTCAACCCTCACCCTACTCTGCCTGTTCTCTGCTCGGATCTGGCGAATCTGAAGTATTATCAATTGATTATTATTATCTCCCCTCGCAAGTATTGATTTGATCTGTCATTGTGGATTATATTGGTTACTTCATTTTGGTCTGAAGGCACACTTCCTACCCCGCAGGCATCTCCCTCTAGACATCCCAGAACATCTGTGTTGCCTCCCTTCACTGTACAACCTCCCAGCTAGACCAAAATACATGCGTGTATACATGTGTGTGTATATACACATGTGCACAGTACGGCCTCTTTGTTGCACCGTACTGTCACATGATCCTACCATACGGCCTCCTAGCCTCACCCGTACAACCACACTTCAGCAACCATACAGACCTTCTGCCAACCGTACGGCCTCCCAGCTACCGTACAACCTCCTAGCCTCACCCATACGACCACACTTCAACCACCGTACGAACCTTCTGCCAACCATACGGCCTGCAATTTTTGCTCGCAAGGAGTCAGGAGCTTCGATTCCGTGTGCCAGGGGCTCGGAACATTACAGTGGTATCAGAGCTGATGATTCTGCCAACTTGTGGGTTGTGAATGCTAGTATATACCAAGAGAAGAAGAAGATATCATTCCGGTGATAGAATGGAAGATCAACAGGATCCTGTCGCTCAAGTCATGGCATTACGAAGAGAGCTCACCAAAACCAAATGCAGATCAATGACACTTAGCGACTCATGGAGGAGACATTACGAAAATTGGCCGAAGGAAAAGCATCCACAGAGCAAAATGAGCAAAGTGACAATTTTTTTGCAAGTAGGGCAAACCCTTAAACCAACACGCTCTCGACCGTCGATGCCCACCTTCCCCCCTCGAACGGAAGCACAACACAGAGAACAACCAACATTCCAAGATATGCAAGATCAACTTTGGGAGGACTGGAGGAATGCAAATCTGGAAGAGGATATAACCTACAAGGATTATGTAGATCTGAACAATGAGATATTAAGGTTGCAACAATCGGGGTGGCTACTACAACGACAACCTTAGGAGAAAGATCGGTAAAGTTAATTTGTCAACTTTTGATGGTTCTGGTCCCACCACAGCTAGGGCATGGGTGCAGAAGACCGACACCTATTTCTAGCTCAACCCTATGCCGGAGGACAAAGCTATAAAATTTGCGGCCCTACATCTAGAAGGGTTAGCACATGAATGATGGCATCATGGCATGGTCATTCTAGGGCCACAATCAGATAACCTCCTATGCTAATTTCACTGAGAGATTAATGGATCATTTTGATGGAAGAGACCCAGAGCTTAATTTCAAAGATTTGGCTCAGTTGAAACAAACGGGTACAGTGGACAGTTTCATTACAGAATTTCAAAGATTATCAGTCCTGGTAACTGATATTTCGGAGAGACAATTGGTCATGTTATTCATGGATGGGTTAGCAGAACCTTCGAGAGGTTGGGTGAAGGGGTTCAATCCCATCATACTCACAGAGGCAATCAAGAAGGAATGCGACATGTCAACATCTTCCTCTTCCTCTTCCTCTTCCAGGAGTTATGCACAGTCCAAACCACCCCTTATTCCCAAAGAAAAGGACAACAAACCTCCGCCAAAGAGACCTCTACTGGCTGAGGCTATCCGTCGGGAGCTCAGAAGGAGGAAGTTGTGCTTCAATTGTACGGAACCATTGGAACCTGGACATCATTGCTTAGGCAAAGGAAAAATCCACTATATTGAAGTAATGTCAGATGATGAAGAAGAAGAAGAATATGCACCAGAAGCTGAGGAAGACGAACAACCAGTTGACCGAGAGGTTAACCTAAACCGTACGGAAAGAATTGCCACATTGTTGAAAAGAGGCGGATCCATTGTTGCTTTAGCTGGAACCCCGAGGTGCACCATCTTTCGGGTACGGGGTACTCTCCAGGGACAGAGGGTTGTGGTCATGCTAGACAGCGGGGCTACCCTCAACTTCATCAAATCCTCACTTAGTCAAACGAAGGGGTTTACAAACAGAGGCACACCAAGGATTCGACGTCAAGGTGGCAAGAGGAAACATTTTATCTTGCACCCATCTGGTCCCACAACTAAGTATTTCTATGGGTAACCACACGGTGACAGATGACTTCTTCATAGTTGATTTGGACGACATGGAAGTCATCCTCGGCATCCAATGGATGGAAACATTGGATGAATAGACAGAGTTTCAAATGGATGGAATTTTCATTTGAGGTGGATGGCAAGAAAGTTAAACTGAGGGGAATGTCGAATGGAGGATCGAGGGAAATTTTTGCCCAACGGATGGAGGTCATTGTCAAGCATGACGATATGGTCTGGGCCGCACACTATTTTATCTCATCAAAACCAGTACATGGACAGCCTACCTTCTATCAGGATGAGGAACTTCAGAATGTTTTGGATAAGCATCAATTAGTTTTTGTTGACATACCATCAGGCGTACCACCGCACCGTGGGTTTGAACACACCATCGAGATGGAGGTTGGCGCCCAACCTGTCATCACCACACCGTACCGCCATCCAAAAAGGTTTAAAGATGAAATTGAAACAACAATACAAGAACTTCTCGACAAGGGATGGATCAGGCCCAGTTCTAGCCCTTTTGCATCATCCGTCGTACTGGTCAAGAAGAAGGACGGAACTCTGAGGATGTGTGTGGACTACCGTGCATTAAATAAGAAAACCATCAAGAACAGGTGCCCTATTCCCAGGATCGACGAGCTGTTGGATGAACTGCATGGTGCAGTGTATTTTTCGAAAATAGATCTCTGATCTGGGTATCATCAGATCCGTATGAGAGGAAAAGATGTGGAGAAAACAGTCTTTCGTTGCCACTATGGGCATTACGAGTTCCTGGTCATGCCATTTGGTTTGACCAATGCTCCTGCCACATTCCAGTCCTGTATGAATCACATCTTCAACAAGCAACTATGTAAGTTTCTATTGGTATCTTTTGATGACATACTCATATACAGTAAGACATGGGAGGAACATTTGAAGCATTTGGATGAAATACTGGAGACTATGGAATCACAGTCCTTGTTTGCCAAAAGGTCAAAATGTGAGTTTGGGATGACGGAGATATTGTACCTCGGGCACATTGTCAGTGGGCGAGGGGTTCAAGTGCATCAGGAAAAAATTCAAGCCATTTTGGATTAGCCACCGCCAAAGACTCTCTTAGACCTGCGCGGATTCTTCAAGTTGTGCAGTTATTATAGGCGGTTCGTGAAGGGATTCTCGTAGCTCAATGCACCATTGACGGACCTAACAAAGAAAGGATCATTCCAATGGAGCGAACAAGCACAACAAACTTTTTAAAGGCTCAAAGAAGTCATGAGCTCTTGCACCGTGCTGGCACTTCCAGATTTCACCCGACCCTTCATTTTGGAGTGTTATGCCTCCGGAGAGGGTAATGGGGCCGTGCTGATGCAGGACCGTCACCTGATTGCATTTGAGAGTCGGAAGCTTTTGAGAGCCGAGAAATTGTATTCCATCTACGACAAGGAGATGCTCGCCATCATGCACGCCTTGACAAAATTTTGACAGTACCTCGTAGGAGCCAAGTTCACTGTGCGTACAGATCATAACAGTCTTCGGCACTTCCTGGAACAGCGGGAACTCAATGAACGGCAACAAAAGTGGGTAAGTAAAGTACAGGCTTTTGATTTTGACATTGAATATATAAAGGGAAAAAATAATGTGGTGGTTGACGCCTTGTCGAGACGGCCAACGATATGGTCTTTATCTCAAATCTCAACTGATTGGAGAGCACACCTGCTGGTTGAGTATTCCAAGAATACTTTTGCTTGTCATATGTTGGACGACGAAGGACAAGATGACAAATACAAGGCGGTTGATGATATTATATACTACAAAGGCAGAATATACTTGGTACCTGAATCCAAATTGAAGGCGAAGATTCTGAAGGAGATACACGACTCACCTCTGGCCGGGCATCAAGGATATTTGAAGACTTACAGGAAGGTCAGGGAAAGGTTCTCCTGGAAGGGTTTAAAGAATGATGTCCTCCGATATGTCTGGGAATGTCCTACTTGTCAGCAGAACAAATCAGAACACACTATGCCAGCAGGTCTACTTCAGTCACTGTCGATTCCTGTGCAGAAATGGACAAGCATTGCAATGGATTTCATTACTGGGCTTCCGAAGGTACAAGGAAGAGATTGCATCTTTGTGGTGGTTGACAGATTGACCAAGTACGCGCACTTCTTTGCTATTCCAAGGGAATACCAAGTAGCACAAGTGGCAGATTTGTTCTTCCGGGAGGTGTTCCGCCTGCATGGACTCCCCCAGAACATAGTGAGCGACAAAGACAGACGTTTTCTCAATACTTTCTCAAAAGAACTATTTCAACTGGCAGGAACAGAGTTGTCACCCAGCACAAGCTACCACCGCAGACTGACGGACAGACAGAGATCGTGAACAAGTGGCTGGAAGGATATCTCAGAAACTATGTGTCCACACAACAGAAAGCATGGGTCAAGTGGCTACATCTCGGGGAGCACTGTTACAACACCACCTATCACATGTCCATCAGAATAAATCCCTTCAAAGCTTTGTACGGGTATGAACCAACTTCACTCATAGACATGGCATTGGGAGATAGTCGCACACCAAAGGCAAAAGATTGGCTGCAGGAAGGAATAGATATCCTAAGATCACTCCGCGAGAATCTCCTACGGGCGCAGAATCAACAGAAAATATATGTTGACAGGCATAGCATTGAGAGGAATTTTGAAGTGGGAGACTTGGTATACCTTCGACTTCATCCATACAAGCAGTCGTCCCTGAAGACATCCGGGAAGGAGAAATTGAGACCGCATTTTTACGGGCCATACCGTATTTCCAAACGAGTGGGCGAGGTTGCCTACGAACTAGATCTACCCGAGGGAAGCAAGATTCACAATGTATTTCACGTATCTTGCCTGAAGAAGGCGATGGGGCAACATGTCATTGTGTCTAAAGATTTACCACCCCTCGACGGAAAAGGGAAGTTAGTTTTGGAGCCGTCTGAAGTCATTACCACCCAAGAGAAAAGGTTGAGGACTCGCACGGTCAAAAAAATTTTGGGGCGTTGGAAGATGCTACCTGAGAGGGCGAGCAAATTCTGAATCATCCGAATCTACAATTGCTTGAGGACAAGCAATCTTTCGGACGAGAGGACTGTAATGTCACCGTTATTAAATAAATAAAATAAACTTGTATTTGGGTTCCGGTCGATTTAGCTTATCCCGGACCCATCTTTTATTTTAGCGTAGGTGTTAGTGTTGTCATGTCGGCTTTATTTGTACACCTCGGGAGTTTGTCCGACGGGTATTTATGACCGGCGTGTAGGATGTATTTCTCATGTTGAGTTTTGATATTTTATTTGTATTTATGAATTCCTATTGGAATTCTGTGGTCTGCCATTTCGGAGGTGAAAGACCCCCCCTAGTTGGTATTCAAGTTTCGGTGGGATTCAACCCTCACCCTACTCTGCATGTTCTCTATTCGGATCTGGCGAATCTGAAGTATTATCAATTAATTATTATTATCTCTCCTCGCAAGTATTGATTTGATCTGTCATTGTGGATTATATTGGTTACTTACTTCATTTTGGTCTGAAGGCACACTTTATACCCCACAGGCATCTCCCTCCAGACATCCCCAAACATCTGTGTTGCCTCCCTTTACCATACAGCCTCCCAGCCAGCACCGTACGACCTCCTAGACAGTACCGTACGGCCTACCAGATAGCACCGTACGGCCTCCCGAACAGCACCGTATGGCCTCTATGTTGCATTGTACTGTCGCTTGGTCCTATCGTACGGCCTCCCAGCTACCGTATGGCCTCCTAGCCTCCACCGTACGAACCTTCTACCAACCATACGGCCTGCAGTTTCTGCTCGCCATAAGTCAGGAGCTTCGATTCCGTGTGTCAGGGGCTCGAAACATTACATCAGAAAACAAACTAAAGGAAATCTTTTTGTTTGATGCAAGACTGCCAAGATCCTAAGATGCTCCTGCATCATGAAGGTAGTACCATCCTTGTCCTATTTTGAAGCTTGCAATCAACAATAGACATAGAAAGTGAAGATAAAATGTTCTCACACAGCAAAAGAAAAACGAAGGAGATGAAAGCTAACATAACAAGAGTCGCAATGAATCAAGAATAGTCTAAGCACTCTTAAGAGACATGCTTCGAATGATGAAAGAATTTAAGATGTAGAAAGAAATAAACAAAGGAACCAATGAACTATGATGTATTAGGTGCAAAACTGATGGGAGCACAAAACATAACTATCCTAGAAATATGTTTTGTGAGGGATGTCAGGGGTCATACAATAAAGGAGTGCCCAGATAATTTGAAGACTAGGGGTATGCAAGTACAACTTACATAGTAAGAGCAATCCACTCCATCAAAGCCAGAAAATGCATCTCCAAGTGGTTATAGAAATCAACAAGGAGGGCAAAATCAAATATAGTACAACCCCAAAGGACAACCAATCATAAAATGTGGACAATGTAGCAAATGGGGACACTTTTACAAGACTTCCAAAAACAAGACAAAGTGCAATTATTGTACAAATGGTGTGGAGTTGCAGATCAGGAAGACACACGATGTCCGAATACAAAGGCTAGCATCAACTAAATTGATGTTGACAAAGAAAAATGAAGTACTAACCATTAATCGTGTCAGAGCAAAGAAGGCTATGTACCTGGAACCACATACAAAAAAAGTAAGGCCTCGTGAAGAAAGGGTCAAAGTGGAGAATGTTATGGATAATGAATGTCGTCACTCAAATGCAAATGCAAGAACGGTAACAAATCAAATTATAATCGATCAAAAATGTTTCAAAGAAAGTACTTCAAACTACCGTACTAGTGAAAGTAGTGGATTTATTACAAAGTATACCTAAACTTCAAAATGCTATTGTATTGGGGGATAATAAGATGGTGCATGCTACCAGTAGTGAATTTATTACAAAATATACGTACACTTCAAAATTGATGCAGGGCAAGGGTAGCGGTGATGTCAAAGTCCCATTCAATAATTTGGAAGGGCATTTGGGTCATCACACAACATACTTAATTCACAAATCCTCACTAATCCTTGTAGCCCTCCAAACATGCTTATTCCTCCATAACTTTGGAAGCAAGCATGATAACCAGGATGTGGGCATTGTTTCAAATACCCATTTGGCTCTTCTAACACATATCTTGAAATGGAATAGGGTTAACTTAGAGTGTTTAGGTCAAATAATGACTGTCCTTGTTCTAATTAGGCCTAATTAGGCATTTAGGCTTGCACACAACTTAGAGCTTGACCTCCAAAAGACTTCAAAAGATGTTCAAGCAAGGTTTGGGGCTTAGACAGGGTCCATACTATCCATAAAACATCCCACACTGATCCAATCCACTCTTGACGAGACACAATGCAAATTATGATTTCTTGACGAGGGTTGCAGCCTGCCACACGAGGATAACAGGCCTTCAATTCTTCACCACATGTTCAGTCCTTCACCTATGCGACTGCAACTTGGACACAATGAAGGATACATCAGTACAGTCCATTCCACCAAGTTCCACGAGTTTTCACTGGTGGAATGGTGATTTATACATTGTTTTCATCTCTAGATGCCCTAGGTAGGATTTTTACCCACCTGGAAAGAAATGTTGATATCTCACTCAATACTAAATGAATCAAGCATAGTTCAAAATATTGTTATCAGCAACTAATCGCCAAGGGCAAAAAAAAAAATATCGGGAAATATCAGAGATAAGTTGAAAACTTAACGGGAAAATATCGGAGATTATCCACTTCAAATCCACAAGAAATCACTCTAGAACACTGCAAATGACCTCCTTTCTCCTCCAAACCCTTTCTCTCCTCTCCAAACCTGTTTTTGCTATCAAAAAAATTATTTTTGGCCCTTTTTTGGGCCGTCACTATCTATATGCGTACAAACATGACTGCCCTTTTTTGGCCCATAAGTTTCAGACTTATCGCGATATTTTAGCAACTTATCTATGATATTTTGGCAATTTATCTGCGATATTTTGGAACTTATCTGCGATATTTTCCTGCGCGAAAGTTATGTAACTTCTTGCGCCGCAGAACTTCTCAAGATAAGTGCAGAGATATCTACGATATTTCAATCTATGAAATCAAGTACCACCAAATGCAAATGAAAGGTGATTCAACCTAGTTTCATTCCCAAACACTTGCAGGGCATTATCAATCCGTACAAACACGTGCGAAACATAAAAAAGTACTGTTACCAGAAAAGTCTGGGAGTGGCAGTCACCAAATTGATCATAACTTTCATAAAACTTTATGAAAATTGGCCAAATCAATTGTAAATGAAAGATAACTCAATCCTCTATCACACCCAATCATGTGCAGGTCAAAATGAATCCGTACAAGTAGGTGAAATTCAAGAAAAAAGAAAATTACATTTCAGATTTGCAAAACCAGTGAATTCATTGATTGTTTTTCCCATCCAAATCTTCAACCAACCTCCCATTCGAGTTGGAGCCTCAAATATATAGTTTTGCAATCTGGATATTTAAAAGAGTTGCCACATGACAAAATTGTCATGACAACATTGGCAAATTTTTTCGCAACTTTTACATTTTTGACAATTTTTGCATTATGACTCCAAAACATTCTAAAATGACTCAAATTGGTCTCAAATGACCTTATTAGACCGAAACCACACTAAACTAATCAAATCCTAAACTAAGACCTCATTATTGCATTGGAGGTCTTGGGTGCTCCTGCACCAAAAATGCTATTGTATTGGGGGAGAATAAAACGGTGCATGCTTCAATCAAAAGTGTGATTGAAGATGCTAAACAGGTTAACAAATTTATCTATAACCATACTTGAGTCCTTATTTTAATGAGAAAACACACAAATGGCAAGGAGCTTGCGTGACCAAGAGTGACATGATTTGCTAATCAGTCCCTCACTTTGCAAAGCATTATTAATGTTATTCTTCATCTCAAGCAAATGTTTGTGTTTGATGCTTGGTTGGAGTCTCCATTTTCCAAAAAAGTCAAAGGAGAGAAGACAGCAAGAATAATTTTTGATGACTCATTTATCAGAAACGAAGAGTTAACTATAGTAAGTAACAAATATAGCATAAAAATTTACAAAATAATCTGTTCGCTGTTTTTTAGGGGTTAATTTTGTAATAATTTCAAATTTGTTCTCAGATTTTTAGGTAACAAAACCTTTGGTCAGGGTTCTTTGTATGGTGGATGGAGACGACAAGCCAATGGGTTTCCTTTACAAAGTCATGGATGAGGCCAAAGATGTCATTTTGTATTTACTATGGCAGAAATAAAAATATATATGAAATCATTTGGCACATCATTGGCTGTAGATGGACAAACCAATTCCACCAACCGATACATGCCTTGGCCTACTACTTGAAACCAAAATTCTGTTCTCTGATACATTTAAGGTTGATGAGGAAGTCATGGCAAGTGTTATTGCATGCATTGATAAGATACTGCCAAATCATGAGATGAGAGACAAAGGCCTTTTTGAGTTGGAGGTGAGATTTACTAAATCTGATTTATTATATCTTATTTATGAATTTGGCAACATTGACTCTCTAGAAACATCCTTTTAACATACATAATAATTAATTTTCTATATGTAATCTGTCTATACAAGGTTTACAAAGGTATGGAGGGAAACCATTTTTCTTCAACTCAAGCAATTTAGAGGAGAAAAACAACCACCAGGTGAACAATTTAGTTCAATACTACAGGTAGAAATTAGAAACTTGATTCTTATATTTTTTACATAGTTCTTATATTTTTTCATAGATTCGTGGTGGGAGAATTATGGTGCTGCCACATCAAATCTTCAATCTAGCCATTTGTATTTTGTCCCAGCCATGTAGTGCTTCTAGGAGTTAATGCAATTGGAGCTTATTTGAGAGAACACACACAAAGAAGATAAACAGATTGACCAAAGTGAACCTCAATGATCTTGACTACATTCGGTACAATCTTCACCTTCGAGCTAGCAAGGTGGAGGGGATTTCACATTATTCCATCGATTTCGATGAAATTGATCCTCTTAGTGAATAGACCATGGTTGAAAACATCGTGAATATATCGCGGATAGCACGATATATTGAGACTCACAAACTCAGGCGATATAATCGCCATTAAACTCGCCGGCGATATTTCCATTTCCGCGTGGCGATTTTTTATTCGAAAGAATTTCGAAAATACATTTGATTTCTACAAAAACTCGGGCAATAGAAACATTCAAAAGTTAAAAACAAAAGCAACAAACATGTTAGGGTTTTTTATGGACGAAAAGTGCCACGACGGTGAGGACTGAGAACAAACGCTTGAATACGGCGGTAACACGGTTTATTGAGCGACCATCTTCAGCGTTAATAATATTGAAGACTCCAGTCTCTGTGAATACAGCATTAATAATACTCTGTTGAAACTCCCTTCTTGCTGCAACACTTCACCAGGCCACTGCAATATTCGACAAGAAGGTAATGTCCTTGCTTTCTCATCTAAGATTTTAATCTATCAAAATGTGATTATATGAGTATCATTATATGGTATACATATATTACATATTAGCTCACTTGATATTGCAAGAGATGCTAGTTTATTTTCCTAATGATCTTTTTCCAAGGCAACAGCGAAAACAGAATTACAAGAAAGTGATGCATCGAAGCACAATTTCATGTGTCAAAACTTTAAAATTTTCATTCAAAATTCTTTAACACCAGACATAAAATCAATAAAAAAAGTGAAACTGTCCTGGAATGTGTTCCTGCTATATATCTCAATTCTCATTGCATATATTTAGTTGTGATAAAATCATAATTTATAAAATGTGTTGAACTTCATACCTCAAATTGTATTATATAAATTTATACCATATTCAACTCGCTAACATAATATTGATTTCTCAGATTTGAACTCAGAACATAATATTTGTCTGATATTTGTTATTTCTATGTAAAGTTTTTAGTTTTACAATGTTTTCTCAGATACATTTTCTCTGTCTCAAACTTTAAGTCAGATTTGAACTCCCTTTATAATGTTTTTGCAATATTTTCTTGCTCAGATTTGAACTCAGTTACTTCATAAGTTCATAGACTTCACTAATATTTGATCTCAGACTTAGCTATTTCGTGACTGCCCTCTTAAAAAAAATTATGAATATAACATATTAACAAGCATAGATATAATTCATTACATTCTTTAAACAGCAGAGCTTACAGTTACTGTAATGCCAAAAGAAAATGTGTGAATTACAAATTGTCAAATACTATATTAAAATTAGATACAACATGAAGATTTTACTTCTGCAAGCTGTCCTCTTTATTTGTGAATTTTTGTTCAACGTTTATGATTCTTTATCCTTGCACTTGCAAACTTGCAATGCCAAGAGTTGTAGAAAATGGCTGGTGGCAAAAAGAGGGACAGTTTCTGGAAACATGGGATTCCGAGGCCAAATCAAGGCGATGTAAAATGTAACCATTGCCCTAAGCAGATGTCTGGGGGCATAAGTAGGCTCAAATATCACCTTGCAAAGATTGAATGCCATGATATTACACCATGTGACGGCTGTCCCAAAGAGGTTACAAGGGAGGCTTTAGCAAGCCTTGAAGCATATGAGCAAAACAACGAAGGAAAAAAGAGGACAGCAGAGGCAATGGCAGCCCCAGTGGAAGATTTCAATACTACAGGGTTATAAACAGGTGTGGTGGCTTCTTCTTCCATTGGACCATAGATACAAGGATCGGCAAATATGGGCAGGCATATGTCAAACATTTGGGTTCCATGTAACACTCTTGGTGCTCAACCTGGATTGCAAGGCACTACATGGAACAAAGAGATATAGCATAAGTCAAAGTTGGCAGTTGCTAGATTTCAGTACTACAACAATATTCCCTTCAATGCATTATGTAGTTTGTATTGGGATCATTTGGTCATTGCAATGACCTTGTCTAGTAAGGGGTTCAAGGCCCCAAGTCGTTATGAGGTGAGTGGGCCGTTGTTGCAGGATGAGGTCCAAAACACACGACTTGTGGAAGAGCAAAGAAGAATTTGGGAGCAGAGACTTTATGCAACATGTTCGATGAGGTGGTGATGGAGGTGGGAGTACGTAATGTCGTACAAATTATAGTTGATAATACAGCTACATATGTGGCAGCCGAAAAACTTCTGATGGCTAGGCATCCGACATTATTTTGGAGCCCTTGTGTTGCCCATTGTCTTGACTTGCTCCTTGAGGACATAGGGAAACTGAGTTGGATGGAGGTGGTTGAAGATGGAAGGAATATCACAAAGTACACCTACAACCACACACGAGTCTTGAGTCTTATGAGAGAGCACACTGATGGTAAGGATCTCGTGCGATCGGGGGTCGCACGCTTTGCTACAAATTTTCTCACCTTGCAAAGCATATTGGCTACATTGCCCAACCTGAAGTGGATGTTTGTGAGTGAGAGATGGTTGGAGAGTCCTCATGCCAAGCAGCCTCAAGCAGAAAAGGTTGTGAAAGTTGTTTTTAATGTTAGATTTGCTAAGATGACGGAGAAGATCATCAATGTAAGTTTTCAAACTTTGATTGATGATTTATTATTTAATTTTTAGATATTGCAATTCGCTGATTTTGTTAAAAAAATTATGTCAAGGTGTCAGAATCATTGGTGAGGGTTCTACGAAATGCGAATAGTGGATGGGGATAAAAACTCAATGTAGTATCTATATGAGGCCATGGATAGGGCCAAAGAGGCCATTCAACACTTGCATAGGTCAAATGAGACCAAATATGAACCCATATGGTTCATAATCAATCGAAGGTGTAACCAACAACTCAACCAACATATTCATGTTGTTGCCTACTCCTTGAACCCAAAGTTTTATTTCTCCAACACTTTCAAAGCAGATGCAGAGGTTACTGTTGGCCTGGACACATGTATTCGGAGATTAGTTGATGGTGAGCACCTTCAAGACCTGACACTTGATAAGTTATAGAGCTATAAGAAGGTCGATGGGCCATTGTTTCTTCACCTAATTGCAAACGTAGGCAAGACACCCTATACCCACATAAAAAGGAACATGTGTTTAGTTTTATTATACCGTTTGTTTAGTTTATTGGAATCTTTACCAAGTTATAAATGGCATTTTTTTATCCTTGCAAATCTGTGGTGGGAAGATTATGGAGGCACAACACCTAATCTTCAAAAGCTTGCTATCCGCATATTATCACAGCTTTGTAGTGCTTCTATTTGTGAGCGCAACTAGAGCATTTTTGAGGCCATTCACACAAAGTTGCACAATAGGTTGACTCAACAGCACTTGAATGACCCTATTTATGTGTGGTACAACCTTTGATTGCATGAAAAGAAGGTGCAAGGGAAGGCTTCACATGAAGCACTTGACTTGGATGACATTGATCCATATTCAGCAGATTGGGTTGTTGCTCCTGATAGTGATGATGTGGATGTGGAACCTTTCTTGACTAATGATCACCTAGTTGACTTTGAGATGGAGGAATATGACTGGGATGCAGAAGTGGCAGCACGTGAGGAGGAACGTGAGCTTGGTCATCCATCAAAGGCTTTTGTTGAGACATCTATTTAGACACCAGATGAGGATGATGCAACTACTTCAACACCACCCACCCAACGGCAACAATCTCTTTTGAGCTTTAGTTGTAGATGCAATTTATGATTTCTAGTTTTCATTGACACTGAAACTTGAACTTAGTATGAATTCAGAGGTTGTAGTTGTTTCATGGAGTTGGACTTCAATATGTATTGAACTCGATTTTATTCAGATGTTGCACTTGTTTTTTGGTAAATGACTATGTTAATTTGTTAAATTCTAATTGCATGTATTTAACTTAAAACTTTGATTTATATATGATGGAAATCTCAAATCAATATATGTTCTACAAATTTATTGTATATGTGTATTTTTTAAGAATAATTTATTAAGTTATATATTTTCATATGTTTGATAAAAGTGTCAATTTACTGCTGATTTTTTCACCGAGTTTTTGGCGAGTCCGAGTTTTTCAAAAAAATTAGGCCAGCCGAGTTATTGCCGAGTTTGAGCTTTTCAACTATGGAATAGACTATTGATGACAAGGCGATGTCCTTGTTACTGATTAAGATCTTGCAAAATTGGAGTAGACGAAGCAGCAGAGTTGCACGCAATGGACGAAAACGTAGATACTTTTGACGAAACAATCCAATATCATTTTGATATTGTAGAATCTTTCAAGACATGAAAAAATTAAAGTACGTTAGGAGGAGAAAGAGAGATGTATTTGGTTGTCTTTTTCATTTTGACATTCATATACAAACAATTATAAATTTATAATGCTGTTATACATTAGAAACTGTGAAATTTCAATTTTGAGAGTTTGGGGATCATATGACATGTGTAATGTTTGAATTATGACAAACCGAGAGTCAAGTTAGGCTTTTATGTTGTCTAAACGCATTCATTTCTTTTTTGTGTGTAATTTTAAGGCATTTTTTCTGGCTGAGCCCATGCAAAGTTCAGAGTCCGAGTCAAAATTTTGGGCTGCCTAGTCAAGTCCGAGTTTGAGTCCTAAAACTATGGTGGCGACTATCATTTGTAGATTATCTTCAACAATATTTTTAAAAGGAATGCTTTTCCATGAATTATCAACATTCTTTTCATTGGCAAGGAATTTTGCTTGCTCTTCTATTTTAGTATAATTTGCATGCATAGGAGAACAAAATTAGAATGCAATCGCTCCTCAACCCAAAGAACATGTTCCAGCAAAATACATATGATCTCATGACACAATTGTCTAGTTTCTATGTTTTCATGATGATGCAATCCTCCTGTTCAAACTTCAAAGTTGCCATGACAGGATTATTTTCTTGTAAAGCATATCCTGTCACACAACCTTCTACAGCCATGTGCATAGCAATCACTGAAATTCATTTATAGAATAGCCTGCACAGAAAATAACACTTGTTGCTTCAAAACCTGAACCAAACTCTGTAGGGGGCGACTAGGCAATGCAATCAGAGACTATATCAGCATCCAATTTAGAAACGCTCGTGCCCGCACTAATATTGTCATTTTCTCAGCCTCTAGCATAGAAGGAAATTTCAAATTTGTAATCCCTTGATCACATTAAGAAGCCTGTGTACAAACACCTTCGAAATTTACTTTTTAAAATTTGCAAACTAATCATTCTGTTGTGCTTCATACATAGGAAACTCTTTGACCAAATTCTTATAGAGAATGAAAGTAAAGTAGACCAGTCTTGTAAATTATTAGATTTCACTGAGGATATTCAGAATCATTAACATGGACATTCCCACAAATTTCAGTTACATATTGAGAAGAATGTAAGTTTCCTGTTGCAGAGTGGTTTGATGGATGGAGATGCACTTTCTTGAAACTTGTATGCTGCTTCAAACTATCACTTGGAGAATAATTGTGGTCTTTGGATACTGATGATACTCTACCTTATGGCAAAAGGTCAATCACAGTGAAGTCATTGTGAGACAAGCTGATCTAGATCAAGAAAGTAAGGTGTTTGCAAGCATAGCAATGTCATGATTGTAGGATCCAACTTCTAATTGTCCATCATTAAGACAGGCAAACTTTGATAACAACATCCAATTCATTATCAGATACAGATTAACTTATAGCTCTGTTTAAAGCATTAAAAAAAAAAATTGATTATTTGTTCCTAATGACTCCTTTTTATATTTTCTGGGCAGTTCCACGCTAAAGATTGCATTCCTAACAATTGTTCAATGAAATATAAGAATCTGCATTAGAATTCAAAAAATTTCAATGCCTCCATTTCATGTATATCTCCCAATCTTTGCATTCTATCAAAGAGTTCATGTTTATTTGCAATGCTGCTAATTGTCTAGACCCTACATACATTTGTCGAGACTTTGCGTACCATGCCAACAATTTTACATTTCACATATAAGTCTGCAGAGAGTAAAGATAAGATAAGATAAGTTTATTAATGTCCAACAAAAGACCACAAAGGGACAAAGGGACTGCCAAGTACAACAAAAGGGGGGCCAGCCCTCCGTAGGGACACCAAACGGTCTCCTAAGAATAAAGCAACAACTGAAATAAGAAGAAAGCAAAAACAGAAATAAAAAGAGATAGGGGGGGTCCAAAGGAAAAGAAACCCTCCTGAACCCAATTAAGGGTTCTAAACAGCCATGAAGATCTTTTGAACAAAAGTGACCTGTCAGAGCCCTGGGCTGCCTCGGAGTGGTCCTGGAGGAGGAAGGCTGCTGCAAAAAGGAGCTCGTCCTGGGCCTCATTATCTGGAATAAAGAGCGAGGCACTGAATGAAGCCCTGTGAAGAAGGAAGTAATAAGCTGACAAGGTGGAGGTGTCGCAGGATGCCGGTGCTAGAGTGCGTGGTCCCGAAGCCTAATGGCTTCCTAAAAATAAAGGGCAAGGCACCTCTGGTCCGTATTTCTAAAGAAGGTGGAGAGAGACTGCGCCTCCCTGAAGAGGCAGTAGAACCTCCCTCTGATCTTGTAGTAAGAGGACAACGAAAGATGAAGTTCTCCTTAGACTCAACCTACGCAATGCTGCAAAACTGACAAATCCTATGCACTCTGTCAATATGATGTTCGATCTCGCAACGGAGCCGATGCGAACCTGCTCTGAAGGAGCCAAGGGGGATCTTGGGGGAATGAAGCCAGTGGAGGGATAAGTAGGAAGGACGGACAATGAGTCCAAATAGTGTAAATGAACTACTTCTAAATGTCATCTATGATGTATCTATTCAACTCCTGGTGGGGAGGAAGGAGATGGGGAGGGTATTGAGAGAGTACTACAAGGAAGGGAGGCAATCCATATCAATCCCAATAGGCCCAAGAAGGGTCGAACTCTCAGAAAACAATTCGCGAGCCCGACCAGAGGAGACAACAGAAGCAGCGATAGACTTTGAAGAGTAGTAGGCAAGGTAGAGGTATTTGTGACACCCCTCGCCTGAATTAGCGAAGTCCCGAAGGCAGTGAAGGTACCAAACCAGATCAAAGATGGCCTCGAGCCTGAAAGGATGCACCCCAAACTTTGGGAAAATAATGTTGTGCGGAATGGATTGCTTGCACCGGATGGTGCATTGGAGGAGGATCTTAAACCGCTTGATCGAGGCCCAATCAAAGTCCAACGAAGGACCCCACACCACTGAACCATAGAGAACAGTGGGTTTGATAAGTGTATCCATAAGCTTCATCTTGGACAAAAGGTCTTGGAAATGATGTCAGAAACACTGTTGCTCGAGGAGGGCCAACGAACCATACCCCTTATTTATCCGCGGCTGAAGGGCAGGTCTCATGGTGCCCAGAGAACTTGACCCCCAAATATGTGTACGAGGACGAGATCTCCACCTCCAAACCCCTGAAGAAGAAATGCAGGTGAGAAGTATTAAGAGCATTAAAGACCATCACCTTGGTCTTCCCCAAATCAACTGTCAAATGCCGCAACTCACAAAAGGATGCAAGGTTGTCCATCTATCTCTACAAAACCTTTGGAGCAGAGGCTAAGAGAATGACATCATCTACAAAGAGTGGAATAGAGATCAGAACCTAGCGAAGAAGGCAACTGTCCCCAGGAAGAGTGTAGTCCTGAAGGTACCTCTCCAGCTCGTCAATGTAGATACCGAAAAGAGTAGGCGACAAGAGGCAGACCTTCTTAACCCCAATAGTGCTCCTGATGAAGTTTGAAAACCCAGAAGGGGTCTTGAGACTGCCCAAAACCATCTCGTAGAGTCTCATGATAGTTGCCAAAAAAGTTTGAAATAGTGATATCTTGAAGCCTCCGAAAAAGAGTCGTCCTAGGGATAGAGTCAAAGGCATTGTGGAAGTCCACAAAGTTACAGTACGCCTTCGTGGAGTGATGGCATGCCTCCTCAATAATGCCACGAAGAGTCAAGATGTGATCCATAGTCTGTTATTCTGATCTAAAACCGGCTTGCCTCTTGGCATGGATGTGACGGAGATCCAACACACTCGATACAAGAATACGAAGAGTAGTAGCGTACAGCTTGGAGAAGGTGTGCCCAACCATGATGGCCCTATAATTATTTGGGTCCGAGGCAGGGCCTGCCTTGTGGATCGGATGGATGATGTGGTACGACCAAGAAGGGGAGAAACCTATGTAAACATGGTTGAGGAGATCGGTTAAATAGGACCCCAAAACTATGAGGTCGTGTTTAAAGAACTCGGTCTGAAAGCCCTCCTCATCAGCTGCTCTGCTAGAGTTCATAGTTCTGACGACCTCCCTGATAGTGGTATAGGAGAAAAGGTGACAATGAGGGGGGGGAGTGACCTGGAAAGGGTGTTGATCGGGGACATCATAGAGTGCA
>MU227389.1:1835911-1898961 GCA_018584345.1 Thuja plicata | reverse complement strand
AGGGGGGAGAAGTTGTCTAAGATGGTGCGTAAACGTGTCGGGATCACTGTCGTCAAAGCGAACAACAGTGCGGGGAGGGAGGGTCGGGGTGCAGGGCGGGAGAGGGAGATGGGGAACGAGGGGGTGCAAGGGATAGAAAGACAAGGCAGAGCATGGTCAGCCAGAGGGAGGGGGCGGTAACGGAGAAGTGGCTAATGGCGGGGATAAAGGACTGCCAGGAGAGGGCGTAATCAACCATGCTAGCACCACCACAATGAGGCCTCCACGTGAATAAGTGTGATCTACGAAAACAATATAACCCATTAAGGACCATCAAGTCTAAAGACTCACTGGGTTGTAGAAGATATTTGCCATAATTGGTCAGTGGGCCATCCGCATCCTCGAAAAACCTGTAGAGCCCCATATAAAATGGATCTAAATCCTCAATGCATAGAGTCAATCGCCCTGTTGTGAAGGGGAGTCTATGTCATCTCAGCCCTGGCATTGAAGTCCCCAAGGAGAACTTCCCCAACCATAGAGAACTAGGTGATGCTGTCATAAAGGTCGAGAAGGGGTCCCCGTCAAGGCTGTTGTGGGTAGCATAGGGGGAGGACATCGGAGGAAAGTAGCAAACCCCAAAAAAGATGTCTCTGACACATGTGGCAATGCGACATAACCGAACCCACATGAATCTAGCAGAGGCATCTGATAGGACAAGGGAAACCAAACCACGAAGCCGGTTACTTACAAGACAAGCAACCCCACCCGAACCGCGAACCCCACCAGAACTCCTAGTCTCATTCCTAAAAGATGACATCTAGTGAAAACCAACAAATGTGGGAAGAGGTCGAACAAGGCTCTCATGAGTCTCAATGAGGAACAACAAATCAGAGAAATCTAGAGCATCCAGAAAAAGACCGGGTGAGGACCAAACTGAACCATTCAGTTCCACCAACTAACCTATAAATCCTAAATTGTCAGAACACCCCCTGCATCTTGACGCTTGGAGCATCATTTAGCGGCCGCAGTTGCGTGTCTAGTCTCTTAGCCAAGAGGAAAAGTCTCTTGAATCACCGCCCTAACATTTCTGATCATGGCCCACTTATTGTTGTCGGGTAATTAGTGTTTCTTAGTGTTTGTCGAGGGGTAGGTAGTTGGGCGGCGGTTGCCAACGGTTGCCACTCGCACCCGCTTGACACCTCTATATATTATTATATATCAATGTACTATATCCGAGAGACGTTGCCATTACGAAATATAAGTACTGTCGATGTCATTCTAAGACATTGTACGCATTTATGAGATTAATAAGCACGCATCTGTGAGTTCTCTTATATTGCATCTATTCTATTACATTTACTTTACATTCTCGTATGCATTAAACATTTACCATACAAGCCAATCATTTGTCGTCGTTGCTTGTTCGAATCTAGAGTGATGGCGGAGTAATAGGTCGACCATTCGAACAACAAGTGCTCATTACTAAAAGTGACGTAGAAGAGGAAGTAACACGAGAAGGTCAATTGACGCAAGACCTAGTGCAAGCGTGGGGAGTGTTGGTCGTCCAGTACGTGGAAAGGGAATCCCGCGAGAGAGTAGTCCTTGAGGGCACGGTACATGACGAACTCTCAATGAGATCAGTCGTGTATGACCTTCTCAGAAGCATCCTGAGGTTGCTAGCTCGAAACTTGCTTGAAATAGAAGAAAGGACCAAAAGGGAGCAAGAACATCGCCGCCCACAAATATTACAGCGGTACCAGGAAAGGAGCTAAAGGGAAGAGGAGGAACGTGACGAGATCCACTGACGACAACATATCCTCAACCCCTTCGAAAGGAATAATTGATGCCACTAACGTTGAATATAGACAGAAAATGCATTCCGAAGGGACAAGAAGACCAAGAGGAGGCTCTCCAAAAAGCACTAAGATTGGAAGAGCATGCAGCACGGAGACAAAGGCTACGGAGGATTGTTGAGGGGGCAACTACAAGCAAAAATACATAAGGGTTACCACACGGGAACACCGAGGGCTACACGAAGGGACCAGGGAGGGTATGGAAGGATACGAAGCGGGCCCGAGTGCCAGCAGAGGGGTGGCAGATAGTTACAAAGTATACGAGTTGATAGAGAATACTCGACTCTGTTTGGGACACATAAACCTCCCATTGGAAGGAATTAGAGACGACGAGGAGTGGAACCAGAAACCTGAAGGAAGTAGAGGAGACCAAGGACAGACACGTATGGGATACCGGTGCAGCCAAGAGTGTCGGGAGGACACCGGAGCACGGTAATCAAAACGATCTATTCGATTCTAGTATACCGAACTTGGGAGTTCACAACAAACCAAGGACAAAGAAGAACATAACAATGACAAACAAAGAGAAACAGTCGAAGTTCACAGGGGATGGGAAGGAGGACCCCGTACGGCATTGTAAAACATGTGAAACAATCTTGTCAGACAATGGGCAGACCAACGAGGATGAATGGGTGGTGCAATTTACTGCAACCTTACGCGGAGTGGCCATAGACTGGTTCTCCGACATAGATGAGACAAAGGTGAATACATGGGCCAAGTTGAAAAGATTGTTTCAAAGCGAATTCAAACTACTTCAGGATGATAATGAGATCGTGGCTGAGATTTACAGTACGAAGCAGAGGAAGCATGAGAGCATTAGAACGTACAACCGGCGACTCAAGGAGTTGCTCGGAAAGATGGAGAATCAATCAGCAGACAGCCTAAATAAGCGCTGGTTCATGGAGGGGTTGAAATCCTCCTTGAGAAGGAAAATGAAAATTGTTCCTCCGACATCATACAAGGATGCATACAACCGAGCCATGGACATAGAAAGCTAAAGCAAAACGTCGCGGAAGAAGAACAAGTCATTAGATGATGATGATTCCTCTAAAGGAATTAGCAGTGATGAAGAGTCTAGTAAGAAGGTGCAAGCACTCCAGAAGGATATGCATCGTATGATGAAGGAATTTAAAGCTATGGATGGGAGCAGTAGCAAGAGCGGGGAAGAATTATGGTGCACAAATCGCAAAGAAGAGGGCATACAAAAGGTACGTGCCCTAAAAAGGCCTTCTGTGACATTTGTCAGGTGATGGGACACTCCACCAAGGAGTGTCCATACAACATGAAAACAAGAAGTGCACAAATGCTCTTCACAAGAGAGCAGTTGTCGACGCCTGCAACAACGGGCACCTCTCAACAATAGACCAACACAACGGCATCGTCCAGCGGATACTGGAATAGCCGACGGGACGAAGAAACAATAACAATAATAACAGTCGGAGTCGGATACAATACGATGCTAAGGGTCGACCAATGATTCAATGTCGAGCCTGCAATTAGTGGGAACACTTCGCCCAGGATTGCCAGAGGGGGAAACCCCTCAACACTTGTGTCGATGGTGTGGTCCTGGCGACCATGAGGATGCAAACTGTCCCAAGTCGGGAGTTAACCTATTGGACATTGACAGGTCGGGTGAAGAAGAAGGGGTACTCGCAATCACCAGAGCACAAGCCAAGAAAGCAACGTACGGCAGACCCCCATACAGAAAAGGAGTGTACGGGAAGCGAAGGCGACATTGAAAGGGAGATGATGCCAGAGCGAAGGGAAACACATGACACCGCAATCTCTTCGCTACGCACGGAAGCTGAACAGAATATCATGAGACAAGGGTTGCAAATGGAAGTGTCGGTGAAAATCAAGGACCTCTTGGAAGCTGTCGCAACTGAGAACAACCATCAAGAGCACCGTAAAGGTACCTACCCTACGGCAAACCATACAGAAGTCCCCGTGAGCCATTCGGCAGACCCTATGCTACTGGCAGTAAACAGTGGACGACACCCTGCGATGGTAGAGATGGGTATCTTGGGAACCATCCTTACAGACACCATTGTGGATGAAAGATAAGGGGTGAACGTGTTGTCGGAGTTGACTTGGAAAAAGTTGGGAAAGTCGACGTTGTGGCCACCAACGTTCAATCTGGTGGGAGCGAGCCAACACGGCATCAAGCCGATCGGGACTCTAATGGCACAACGGGTAACTATCGGTATGCAACCCTTTATTCTTTATTTCGTAGTGATCCCCTTAAAGAAGAAAGGTTACCATACTATCAAAGGGAGGGGGTGGCTCATCACTGCGAAGGTGAATGATAACTGGAAGCGCAATACATTGTCCATGGAGAGCGGAAGGAGGAAATTTGTGATTACTCTAAGAACTCAGATGCTGAGCGAGGACTTGGCATCCTTGTTGAAGTCGGAGTCGGAAGGAGAGTTGACTAAAGTAGATGAAGGAAAATGTCGGATGGAGCCGAATGAGGAGGGTGTTATGGAATTGGAAGGTTGTTCTGAAGACGATGTGGATTCCATTAACAGCCTCTTCCATTGGCAAATGGAGGACTGCGAGTTTTTCAACCCGTCATGTAACATGTTGCAAATTGAAGATGAGCCAGGAGAGGACTTGTTCCCTCCGAAATATGGGGGAATATAATGAAGGAGAGGCCCGAGTCAATGAGACTCCTGCACATTAGTTTGATAAAGATAAATCTATACGGTATGAAGAGACCAAGCTAAAGGAAACAAACTTGGGAGATGAACTAAACCCCAAGAACATATTGGTGGGGGATAATTGGAACCCAGTATTGAAGGTCGCAGCCTTCAAAATATTTATGGAGTATAAAAACATCTTCGCCTATACCTACAAGGATTTGAAAGGAATGCATCCAGAACTATGCGTGCATCGCATTCCACTTGTACCTGGAGCCCAGTCGCTATGGAAGAGACCATACCGAATGAACAAAAACTATGTCGCAAGGGTAAAATAGGAGATACAGAGGATGCTCGAAGCGGGCATTATTTTTCGTGTTCAGACCAACGAATGGGTATACCCATTGTGATTTCACTGAAGGAGGCGAACCAGATCTACATCTGTGTGGACTTTCGGTACCTGAATGCGGTCACTATTAAGGGCCCATTCCCCATACCGTTCACAAACAGTATTCTGGAGTAAGTGACAGGGCACGAGATGCGCTCCTTCATGGACGGCTTCTCAGGGTACAACCAAATTTCCATTGCGGACAAGCTAAAACCACATTTGTGGTTGAGGATGGCGTGTACGCCTACAACAGGATGCCCTTCGGATTATGTAACATGCCGGCAACTTTTCAAGGGATCTTCCTACACATTTTTTATAATGTCTATAGGGAATTTTAAAGCATTTCTCGATGACTGGTCCATTTATAGTGGACAAGACACTCATTTGGTAGCCCTACGGGAATGTATGGAACAGTGTAGAAAAGCCCGGTTAGTGTTGAACCCTAGGAAATACAGGTTCATGGTGCCTCAAGGGAAGCTGTTGGGACACATTATATGCAAGGCCAGACTAAAGATGAATATGGATAAGTTGAGAGTAATTGTGGAAACGGAACCCCCCACGGATGTCATCAGAATCAAATCTTTCTTCAACCACATCAAGTATTATCAGAGGTTCATCAAGAACTTTGCACAAATCTCGTACCCCTTGGACAAACTGACGTGGAAGACCAAGTTGTACACCTAAGAGACCGCAAAAGGTAAGGCCTTCGAGGAATTGAAGACAAGAATGGTGGGTGCACCTATCGTGGCATACCCAAACTGAGATAAAGAGTTCCACATCCATGTGGACGGCTCCAACTACGCAATCGATGCTACATTGGCCCAGGTGGGCAAGCACGGGCTGGACCATTCAATCTACTTCGCAAGTAGATTGTTATCCAAATAGGAGAAGAATTACAGTACAACAGAGAGGGAGGCTCTCAGGATGGTCTATGTCGTACAATAGTTTCGTCATTACCTACTAGCAACCATGTTCACATTTTATGTGAACCACCAGGCCCCCATGTACCTAGTGAACAAACTGATTATTCAAGGGTCATTAGGTAGCTACTCCTGTTACGAGAGTTCACCTTCACAATCATCATGTGATCAGGGAAAAGCCACGTGATCGCTAACCGGTTATCGTGGATAAAGTCCGGAGAACCACCAGAAGGAGTGAATGATGATTTTTCAGATGCTCACCTATTTAAGATTGCGGCACTACCCTCCTGGTACACCAACATCAGGGAATACCTTTCGACCTCACAATTTCCGAGAGACATGTTGTCGAGCAAAAGGAGAAAGTTGGTCCTTAGAAGCAGGACATTCCAATTGATAAATGGACTATTCTATAAAATGGGACCCGACCAGGTGTTGAGATTTGTGATGGAAGAAGAGGTTCCAGGACTATTGAGGGAGGCACATGAAGGTCCTGCTGGAGGGCATATGGGACCAAACACCACCACACGAAAGGTGTTGCTAGCAGGGTTGTGGTGGCCCATATTGTATAGTGATGGACAAGAATGGGTTGTGGGGTGCGATACCTGTCAGAGAGAAGGTAAATCGTTGAAGAGGGACTTTATGCCCCTCAACCCCTCACACGCCTAGGAGTTGTTCGAGCGATGGGGGTTAAATTTCATTGGATCATTGAAGGCAAGCCATGCACAGAGATGTCGGTACATTGTAGTGGCAACAGAGTACTTAACCAAGTGGGTGGAAGCATGAGCCTTACCTGATAACTCTGCTTTGAGCACGGCCAAGTTCATTTATGAGTAGATCATCACTCAGTACGACATCCCCATCCAACTCACAAGCGACCAGAGAGGGCACTTTGTAAATCATGTTATCATACTGCTCACGAACGAAGTTCAAAAATTTTCACTCCTTGTCAAGCCCTTATTATCCGACAGCAAATGGGCAAACAGGCTCCACAATAAGATATTAGTCTCCATGATGTACAAGTCATATGGAGTTGAGCAGGAGGACTGGGAGGAGAGGCTTCCATCGGTGTTATGGGCCTACAGAACGACCTACAAAGTCACAACAGGCCAGACACCTTTCGAATTAATGCACGGCCAAGAGGCGATCGTTCCAGCGGAGTTCATGGTACCTAGCCTCCGGGTAGCTATCGAGAACCAGTTGGTCGACATGGAAAGCTTGACGGAACGGTTGTATGCCTTAAATAAGCTCGACGAACGAAGGATGATAACCCAATGGGCGACGGAGGCAGCCCAACAACGCCGAAAGTTATGGCATGACAAACATATTAGGCGTATGAGATTCACTCTGGGAAAGTGAGTGTTGAAGTACAATGGTCGCAATGAGATAAAACAACGAAAATTCAAAGTACGATGGCTTGGTCCCTATAGAATTCGAGAGGTCAGGGAAAATGGAGCCATCAAATTGTCCACTCTCGATGGTCTATCATACCATGAGCGAAGAAACCCTGCGATCCAGCTCGGACAGAAGGACGACATTAGAGGTAACATTGTAATATTGAAAAAAATTATAATAATAATAATAATAAAAATATATATATATATATAAAAGAAACACCAAGGGAACTCATCGTACGGGTGATCATGGTACGGCAAGAAAGACCGCATGAAGGTTGTCGTACGGCATGAAACGAAGGAAAGGACCGTCGGCAAAAAAAAAGACCACCGTACAACATTGAACATAGTCACCATAAGGAGAAAGTGAAGGGCAAGGAGAATAGGGAGACCATACTGCTTGTGGAAACACTAGAAAATATTGTACGATAGAAAAGGGGGCAAAAGAAGACCAAGAAAGCACGTACAAAAGTTGACAGACCGTATGGAAGTGGAGGCACGAGATTGGAAAAATAGAAGACGGAGAGGGTCCAAGGGGAAAAGAAACCCCGTATGGCAGTGAAGATGGGTGATCACCGTATAGTGATGATAGAAAAGTAAAACACCATACACTAACGGCAAACACACTGGTATCGTATGGGGGAAAAAAACGCAGCCGCCGAACAAAACCGGTACGTAGGTTGTGAAGAGAGATTGTAAGACAAAAAACAACTGTACGGCAGCAATAAAGTCGTATGGCAGCATTACAACACCATAATTATTTTAACAGCCTCGAGAAGCTTTCTTTCTCATGAAAAACCAAGCGGCTTACAAGACTATGTCATACAGGGGTGTAGAGAGGGTAGAAGGGAAGGAAAACAAAAACCATACAGCAATACAGAAGGCGCTGGGAAACAATACGGTAAGAGTTGCACAAGAGTTGTATGCCCTAACTAACTATATTGGCATTATAATTATTAGTTTCGTACGACATAAAGGTAATGGATTCCGGCAAAAGAAAACAAGAATGGAGAAAGCAGTTACAGCAATTGCCAAGGTCACAATCGGGAAGCACTTCTTCTGTGATGAACAAAGAAAAGTGAACATTGCCATCGAGAGTAAAAATTGCAGGTAGAATGGATACGGGGAAGACTACAAAAGGGAAGAAAGTAAGGCCAAAAGTCCAAGCTCTGAGGGAAGAGGTGACACTGCAAACTATTACATTTAAGGGGTTGAACAGTATTGAGTGTAGAACATGGTGGCAGGAGACCCCACACGACCACCCTATTAAAGAGAATCTTAGGCATGCACAAGTGCATTGGGATCCAAATTCCAATATTTTATGTTCGAGTGTTTGAGGCACCATTGAGAGCCATGATTGAAACCTATGACAGGCATCAACGACAATCAACTTTCGAGTACTTGGGATGCGAGGTTACAGTCACTTTTTTAGTCGCTAAGCTCACACCCGTATTTGGCATTCTAGGGCCGCAAGGTAAAATGATTGATAAGACGATAAAAAAGATTGTTGCCCAACAGAAACAACCTTACCGCAGATGGTTTGCTAAGATTTGACACAAGCGGAATGGGAGTCGGTGGCGCAAGCTAGCAAGAGTCGTGGGTTGAAAAAATCTTGTTGTCGATAGTGACGGAGGTGCTTGTTGAATGTCATAAAGAGTCGACTTACAGGCTCCAGTCGAGCTTCAGATATCGGACTGCCACAGATTGCTTTAATGAACGGGTTAAGGAGCAACACAATATATGACTGCGTGTCAGTGCTAGCAAATAGGATGGAAGAATTTATGACCCTCCAGCATAAAACCTTTTATATGCCGCATTCTGCCATTGGACTCTTCTTGGACGCTACATAGACACAGGTGCCTTCGCACCTACTTGAGTTGCAGTTGCAAGCCCAGGTGGACCCCTCTCGGCCTCCTATCCTTTATTGGTTACACTTAGATACCCTCACAGCTAGTCGTGGTGTGCAATCGAGCAAGAAACAAAAACTCCAGGTAGTGGTCTTGAACACAGAGTCAAAGACAGATGGTAAGAAGAGCGACAGTAGCGGCGAGGATTCAGGGGATACCTCGAGGGCTAGCGAAGGCAGTTTTCGTATGGCGAGCCGACGGGAGAGTGGCCAGACCGAGGGGGATATGGTAGACACCGAGGTCGGAGTCAGGGGCCTTACAGGAGTCGTACTCGAGAGTGATGTAACCCTTTCCGGTAGTATCACACCTTCGGATATCATACCAATCTCGAGCACTCCTACACCCTTGGGTGTCACATCTTCACAGGCAAGAGTTCTTTTTCCTCCAGCACTTCTATCTGGGGCCAGCAAATTGGCCCCACCTACTTTGTTGGGTGTGACGGTAGCAGTTGTTCCCGTACCCGGATTTGGGCAATCAAGGGCCCTAGTTACCCTCACACCTCCCAGTGCGAGAACGACAATTGGGTCCCCACCAGCAGTGATAGAGCCATAGCCCGCAGCAATTGAACCAGCTGTGGAGGTGGTACAACAGACCGCAGTAGAGACAGTAGAGGAGCTAGTAGAACCGTAGATGCTGAGAGAGGAGGTAGTTGAGGCGGTAGTGGATTCAGACATCCTTGCGGAAGCAACCATGGATTCTTGGCTTACTCGTTTCCTGCTGACCCCTATGCCACCCATTAGACCTCCCGTTCTCTCACCGTTGCGCAGGCAGCCAGAGATTGTGGAGATTGTTGATCTCAAGGAGAGAAGTATGCAACCCAGAGAGTTGGAGTTGGATATTCCTTAAGAGGACGTGACTGTATAGGTGAGGAGTCTAAGAGTAGGGCTTTATAGCAATTGCAGCAGGTGTTACCTGACACTTAGGGTGAGTTAGGTGTCATAGAGTAGTTTGTGGTAGAGATGGAGGCTGGTGCACGAAGGATAGCAGCCTCGGTACAGGCTCAAGCTCTAGGGATGGTAGATCAGGTTGTAGAGCACCTGTTGGAGTTTGCTACAGGGAAATGTGCTCAGGAGTTCGAGAGATATTTTGAGTCTCGGGGATGGCCTTCCATAGAGACCCTGGACATGATAGAGTAGTGGAGGGTACAAGAACCTATTAGACAGAGCAGTACCCATGTTTTGCTTTAGCAAGTTGAGTAGGGATTCCGCTAGATGAACAATGAGCTTCAAAGGGCCCAGCACTTAGGAGCAAGGACTGAGGCTGAGCGAGTGGCCGCCATGACAACTTGGGAGGAGCTCGACACTCTGCTGCAAATGGTGGAGGAGTTAGTACAGCAGAAGGCTCAGATGATAGCTTTAGAGGCACAACACAAGGCTGAGGTGACTGCTTTGGAGGAGCAACACCGAGATTAGGTGGCAGCACTAGAGGGTCGTCTTATGACAAGTCTGGAGCAAGTGGACAAGAAAAATAAGGAGATTTTGGAAGCAACATTCATGGTGAAGGGCGCTAGGGAGACAGATGATTGCTAAGAGTGATTTGCGACATTGGACTGAGCAGGTTCACGAGTTAAGGGCGTGGTTGGCATCATCTACACCACCACTGGCACCTTCCTCGTCAAGGGCGCTCTCTCAGCCCCCAACTCCTTAATTTCTTTTTGTATGGTTGTTTTAGTCCCCATTTTGTTGTGTCGTCCAGAGACAACTTTCTTTTTGGGAGGATGATGTCATCGGGTAATTAGTGTTTGTTAGTGTTTGTCAAGGGGTAGGTAGCAACGGTTGCCAACAGTTGGCACTCGCACCCGCTTGACACCTCTATATATATCCGTGTACTATCTCCTAGAA
Organism: Thuja plicata; assembly: GCA_018584345.1. Taxonomy (NCBI): domain Eukaryota; kingdom Viridiplantae; phylum Streptophyta; class Pinopsida; order Cupressales; family Cupressaceae; genus Thuja; species Thuja plicata. The sequence goes on along the minus strand of MU227389.1, from coordinate 1,888,043 downwards.
AGGTTGTTGTCATTACGAAATATAAGTACTGTTGATGTCATTCTAAGATACATTGTACGCATTTATGAGATTAATAAACATGAATCTGTGAGTTCTCTTATATTGCATCTATTCTGCTATATTTACTTTACATTCTCGTATGTGTTAAACATTTACCCTACGGGGCAAACACTTGCCGTCCCACCGTGCAGCAACTACAAGAGCTCTGGCATGTTTAACTTCTGTGACCTGGGATTTAGTGACATCCTCGTCAACAAAAATCTTCAATCATAGAGGAAAGAGTTTCCTACGTGCTTTGAGCATGCATAGCCTGTCCAAGGAATTGTGAAATCGTAGGAACAGGGTGGAATCATATCCAACCCAGGCCCTATCAAGGCATATGTCAAGGAGATCAAGTTGGTCACAAAGAAATGCGTATGCAACATCCAAAGGGTCGGTGGTGATGGGCAAGAGGCCACGAACCTTCAGATTGAGTTCCCTTATTCTCCTTACTCTTTCTTCAACAAATTTGGAGTGGACTACCATCAACCCCAGCAAGGGGAGGAGTATCCCCACCGTTACAAATTGATGCCCACGATTTCAGCTGTCTCTCTATCTCTGATTAAAGTGAGTCTTGCTCGTTGTCAAGTTCGGATTGCTTTACCTGCAACTCCGAAATGATCGAGTTAACAGCCCCTACCCTGTGACAAGTTAACGGAGCTCACTATTCTCTGTTGTGACAATGGAGAGCCTGTTGGAGACATATTGTACTTAACCTTTTAGTAGTTTATTCTTTGTCTCCAAATTGTAGACCCCGTCCAATAGCTTTGTTAATGTCTTATCCAGAACCTTCAGCAATAAGAACTCTGCCTCCATCTTATTAACATGTTCAAATAGTTTTGTATGCATTGTATCTGTTGTTTTCCTCTCATATGTATGCAGAGCAAGGGTATGAGCCTCCGATGGATCCATGGCAGACAGAGGGGGAGAACCAGGTCAATCAGACTAGAAAAGAGTAGGTGGACCTAGTGTAATAGAAGAAGTGAGGAATTCAAAACCTAGAGAGCTCAGAAAACTCAGAAGATAACGAGCACAGGTCATGTCAGTAGCAACATTAGGACGTTCAAATCCTCACATGAGTCCTGAAAGCCGTGTAAAGCAGGCAAGCAAAGTAGGTTGTATTTAAATGTCAAGAGAAAATGCAAGGACCAGTCAAATCGAACGAGGAACGAATGAAGAGATGAACAGTCGTCATCGCTCGTTGCTTAGGGTTTCCCGTTGTCGTTTATGGTTTCTAGTCATCGTAGAGCAATTTCCTGTCGTCGCAAAGCAATGTCCCGTTGTGCTCCTCGCTTAGGGTTTGTTCTCCGTGCTCATCGCAGAGCATACTATTAGACAATTTCTTGTCGTGGCAGAGCAATTTCCCATTGTCGCAGAGCTCGTGCTCGTCAAGCTCATCATTCACAAAATGTGCTTGTCGTTTAGAGAAATGTGTTCCAATACTGCAGACACAACAGGTTACAAGCTCATAGATCACTGAGATATTTTGTCAAAAAATTTATGTGCCTTGTTTTGTAACCATTGCAACCGATAAAACAATATTTCTTGAAGACATTTTATCCAACAATTTACTTTCCAAGCCTGTGCTTCCACATTTTACATAAATATCAAATAATTGTGTGCTTTGTGTATGCTTCCCTATTTGACAAAGCTACTGAACAACAGTGAAGGGAATGAAATAGAATAAATTCTTCAGGCAGGTATTTCCTTGAATAGTATCTTTCATCTAAAGTCTACATTATACCATCTGACCACCATCAAAAGCAAAATTGAGCAACTATGGATCGCTACAGCTTACCTCTCTCCACACAATATTATGAAGCTTTGCTACGAACCAGAGATCTGTCCTTGCTACAGTCTAGCTACTTGGTGGTAAAGTTTCTAGCTAGTTGGATTTTCATACTCGGTAACTATACTTTTTTTATTTCAATCATTCAATACATTCTCAATATATGATTAGGATAGTTTCCAACTGTAATTAAATGTATAGTCACACTCCAGAATAGGATGATATGAATATTGCTTAGAAATGTTATATTATCAGATCTTGATTCCAACAATACTATAGATCCAATTTTACTTCTCCTGATAGAAATTGTCTAAAAAAGCCATTAACAGAAAAGGATAGCATATAGAGTACTTCAAGGATTTACTCTAGTAATTGCCTTGCAATTTTTGTTACAAAAATTTTCTGTCTGAGTTGTAGTTTTTGGGGAATTTCAGAGTATTTGAAAAAAAGTAAATCGGTAGAGGTGGCTTGTGAGTGCTCATTATTAATACAAGATTATTAGATAAGCCTGCTCTGTGACTGAGTTACCACAGCATCCAATTATTACTAATTGAAATTTTTCTACAGTCTAGTAAGGTTAATTTAATATAGGCAATTGAAGTCAAAAAAATCAAGTCTCGTGATAAATTTGTTAATTGGAAAGAAATAGCAATCTAATACAAATAGTATTCTGTTGCTCACATAATTACCAATAGACACAGGCATTCGGGTATCCATATGAGACTGGTATGCCAATCACATTAGGGTATGGGAGTGAATGAATAAGAAGACAGCTATATTATATACAAATGCAGTCACTGGAATTGTGGGTACAACAGGGACACAGTCCACATTCTTATAATGGAGTCTTCTGGTAATTATGGTCACTCATAGACATCTCAGAAGAAGCATGTTTATAAGACGAAAAATCATAAAACAAAGATCACATACACTCATTAGAATCCTTGGAGAACAAATGATATAGATATAAACTTCAATTGGAAGATCAAATGGAATGATAACAGGTTATATTTATGGACTATACAAGAAAAAAGAAATGCTGAGTAGACATTATCTTGTAATTCAAAAATATTGACAAGTAATCAGGACCGAAAATGAGAAAACTCTGAAGATATTTGCTAATTATTATACAAAAAGATACTTATTTGACAATTCCACAGTGGCGCAAGTTAAATCTCGAAATTCTAGATAAAAAATTCCTTTCATTCTAGTCCTTTAAGCCATGCCTTTATTCACTTCCCAAAAAAGAAAAATATAGCATTACATTTTAACAGTGTACCTTTTTCTCATATCCAAATATATTGGAATAGAAACAAACATATCGCACAAATAAATACATGTGACCCTGCAAAAGTACGAATAAAGAGTAAATTTGTATGTTTTAAAATTCACTGACTGTGTTGTTGTACTCTCACCAAACTACAATATCTCTTAATAATTTGGTTTAAAACACCTAATGTTCCAGGAATAAAATACATTAATACTAGATCTAACCAAGGTAAAACAACGGAAAAATGTTTAGCTTCAAATAAAGGTGTCAAACCCATTTTTGAACCAAATCAAATTTTATAATAACTTATGGAGGCAAAATAATTAAAAGCAAATGCACCTGAAGAAGTATATTTTTTTGAAGAGCACAGTTGAAATCCCTCACCAAAACCTGTATTCATGGCCAAAGTTCACCTATTAGTGAACATTAGACTTATTTAAACAATATACTCAATAGGCTAACAGAGTAGCAATACCATTTTTGGAAATCCTTTATGTTCCACAAACAGTCATCAGAGAAAAAGTAGATTTCTATCAATATAAAACATTTCACTTTTCTTAGCAGCAAAAACTGTTATACACAGAGAGTTCTCCTGTAATGTTCTTTTTGGGCCCTCTGTGAACTGCCAGTTAATTATGGGTGAATGTGGAGAGCTGATTGAATGAAGCCAACATACTCAAAAAGTGAAATCACCCACCTACTACCCCCTCCAATACTCCGAAGCCTAACAGGCACAACGAAAGGAAACCAAGCCTTCTCCCACTTTCAAATCTGAGACAAATAAATATAACCATACTATTTTTACAGAAGATCTTCTCCATTTTATGTACCACTCCCAAAAATTGATTGAAAAGCCACTCTATCCTCCAAAAAGGACAGTGGCTGCTAAATGAGCAAGTAGAACCCTCCAAAGGTCCAACTTTCTATGAGTAAAATGGACCAGAAATTGTGACCTATTAAAGTGATTGCTTAAGAGATTTTCAGGTGTATATATTTGGGCCAGAGGTTGAGGCTTCTCAAAAAGAATGCTTTAGTTTGCAGATTTCAGCTGTATATACTGGCCCACAAACCATGAAACTTTATAAAGTACTAGAAACCTTCTGGGTCAATACATATAACGATGATGAGTAAGGCATGTATCCTTTGTTTTGTCATCCTGAAGCAAGAAAAGGAGGGACCCCTGATTTCTGAAAAGTTGGCGCATTCAGGAAGCCATGGTCTTTAGAATTCAATCATATGGAGGATCTTCCAAACATTAATCTCATTTGGATAAGCTTTTGATTATCTCTAGTGGATACTGACAAAAATTAACACTGCATAATATTAAAAATGCAATATGTGAACATATAATTGCTTTTGAGTTCACTACACAATCTAAAGTGCTGAATTAGACTAGGATATGTTCAACATTGATAAGCAGTCCATTGACTACACGAATATTCCTTATAATGATGGATCTACCATGACTGTGGACATCTCAATAGAATGTGCCCTAGCCTTTCACCACATGAACAATATGAGAAAGAGCAAGGGAAGGAAAAGAAACCCAAGTAGAACAAGTTGTTGGAACCCAACACAAAACTTCCCCAAAGACCTCCGCTACAAAATTCAGCTCAGATATAGAGTAGAGTATCAGTAAACAAGCCATAGAAGATAACAAATTCCAACATGCACACACATGGACAATAAAGATACCCTTCAAATGACATAAGAGATCAATCTTTCTACCCTTCTAAAGCCATTCTCAAATAATATTGAAGGTACCTAGCATGTTCAATAAGTCCCTAACCTACCTACTGCACTTAATAAAATTGGAACTATTTACACCAGAGGAGCAAAAGTGCAGACTCTGTTGATAAGGAATCGTGCATCCTTTCTGCAGCAGAAAACAATTCAAATCCAATGACTAGATCTAAAACCATCAAAGGCAAACCAAAAGTTATCATGTAGCAAATTTCCAGAATTATCAAAAAGAGAAATTGCCCACAAAAAACAGCATAGATCTATCAACATTATCAGATTTCCACAATCCATAATTCAGTTTTTTTGCTTCTGGATTTGATTGTGTCAGTGTTTTTTGCATCAAATTAAACGTTTCGGATCACACTCCGTGATCCATCATCAGGATGAGAGAGTGCAAAAAATGTAAAAATAAGCTGCAGACAAAGCCTCGCTCAAAAGATATAAGAAGGGAAAGGGGGTAGAGAGGACACGCAAAGCGAGAGAGAGAGAGAGAGAGAACCAAAAGCACAACTCTAAAGAGGAAGACAACTACAACAAAATTAGCCTATAAAAAATTAATTAAACCAAGAAAAATAATAAAAAACTAAAACAAACACAAGAAGAAAAAACTAAAAAAGCTATAGGTTATATATATATATATATACAATCAAATCCAGATGCAAAAAACACTGACACAATCAAATCCAAAAGCAAAAAAACTGAAGTATAGATCTATTTAATATTAAGTAACTGTTAGGATTTCAAGGACCGTCGATCCCTGATTTGGTATAGCAAAGGCACTGGAAAAATTGAAGAGCAAATGCTTGCGCTTCCATGGAATATTAGAGGTCTCAGCATGCCCAGAACAAGTTTCATTTTAGATACATGATAATATTGTTCATTTTGGTGCATTGTCATAAGGATTTGCTCAAACTTGGAATTTGAAATCTGTTTCGTAATATCATACAGTCATGTGGACATCACAATATAAACGTTTAAATTTTGATGTTGAAATTGGTCACCTGCTTCATAGTTCATACAAGACTTTTGACTTTATTTGTTTTTAACAATGATTTGTATGAATACATAAAGCTAACAGTAATTTTCTGTTACAAAGAGTAAAACTATTGGCGTCCATGATGCATTTACAGTGCCCTAAATTTGTATGACTTCTATATTAGTGACATGTATATCCATAATAGATCATTAGATTATCATAGCGAAGGTTTGATTTAAAAAAATTGGGAAGAGAATGTCTAGGTTTATAGCAGAAATGTTGCTCAAATTTTATTTGAATGTCCACAAGTTATGCTTACGAAATCAAGGAAAGAAGCCAAAGAAGATACCTATTTCTCAAAACAGCCTAAGTCATTTAAAATTTAAACTCTAGAAACCTCTTCTAAAATTCAAAATCCAGAAATCTATTTGGTTAGACATGGGTTTGAATGATTTCATTCTCAAAATGTTTCACCATTTCTTTGCTACCATCAGAAAATATCATTCACACAATGTTATAACAGCAATGCAGTCTATTATGATTTTGATTGTTAAACTTAACAAAAGTGTTAATGTGCCACAGTCACTTTTATCTATCTTTTCGACTAACAAATGGAAGGATGATCAAGAATCCTTATATGTTGAATAGTTCTTAGCTGAAATAGTGATTGCACATTGTGAGGAGAAATTGAAACCTTGTCTGCCAAATGAGGAGCATGAGGAAGAAGAGGAGTTCATAGCAGAAAAATTTTATGGAGACAATTCATTATCTCAAAAGGTTTTAATGACCCAGCTCCAAAATGACTTCACTGAACATTATCTGGCAAATGAGAATGAGGAAGAAGAGTAGTTTATAGCAGAAGTTTATATGAAAAAAAATATCTTATCTCAAGAGGAATGCATGACACAGCTCCAAAATGACTCCATTGAAGTACATACACCTACATACGTTGTGGATGTGTTCAATGAAGATGCCAAAACAACCCCCTTGGATACAAATTCAGATCAATCTGTTAAAATATTGTAATGTTTCTTTAATGGTCATCTTAGTTTATTTAGGTAGTTTCTATTTCTGACTTTTATTTACGTTTGTTTCTTTCAGAAACATCGTGTGACGTCCCCGTTTTAGTAGGGATCTGAAGTATGGAGTTATTAGCCCATCACTGCGACCTCCGTGGGCTAATGTCTTGTTTTGGAGGTCTTTTGTGATGAACTTACTATTTTTAGTAAGTCATCTCCTCTCAACTTCTATTGGTGGCAGGGTGTTTGTTCGGTGGCTTAATCAAAGCAGAGCAGATGAAGTGGTTGGGATCAATAATGTATTTGATTAATTGAGCTTGGCTTAATTAATTAATGTTTTGGTGCCATTTATCAAAGTCTAAGTTATTATTTATTAATGACTTCTTGATTAATGAAGGCTTTGGTTGCTAACGGTTATATTATGAAGTTAGTGCTTTAAGTTATGTATGGTGTGAAGTTGAAGATTCATATTTCGAATCTTCATGGCGAAGTTGCTTCCTTTATAGAGTATTTTCAAAAGGCTTGAAAGCATCCATTATCTTTTATCATTTATAAAACTTGTGCTCTGCGAATTCTGGAAAAGAACAAGGGTTTGTTCATTTGTGACAGCAAGGAATTGGAAATTTCTTGATGTTTTGTGCTCTTTGAATTGGTTGATTACCAATGAATTGTAGCGGTTCAGTCTGAAGCATAAACACGCCATTGGAGGAGTTACGACAGCTGGTGTTTGGTTGAAGTGGACAGTTCTGAGATCTTCTACGCAGCATTTCAGTGTTGTGATCACGGCTTAAGGGATGCTCGAATGTGATGCCGCCATGTTTGGTGAGAGCCGTTCCCACTCTCCTTGCCGCGGTCAGTAGTTAATGGCACGGCCAGTTAATGAAGACTTGCGACCAGCAATCTAGAAAGTATAAGAGGTAGCGTATTAATATAATCTCAATTTGCAAATCATAGTGATCATCTCTATGAATTGTTTATGCAGTTTCGCTATGATATTGTGATCCGTAATTGTTTTTAAAGAAATTGAGAATTACTTGGTGTAATCGCTATTCTGGCATTTATATATTGGAAAATTTATAAAAAAACATATATTTGATTTCAAAAGGAAAGTATAAAAATTATCTTTTAGTGTGAAGTGAATTTTGCATTGAAATTCCAAAGAAGAGCCAGGCAGGCTCTTTACAGTGGTATCAGAGCTTACATCTTGCCAGAGAATACAGGTAATGATGATGACAGAGAATCTACAGTGGTATTCAGGAATATTGCTCGCAGTCAGCAGGAGTTGGCAGCTGGCCAACAACAGATGGCTACAGTCTTGCAGAATCTTTCGGATACCTTGCAGCGTATTACCTTGCCTCAAGATCAGGGCAGGGATAGAGATCGTAGGAGTGTCTCAGCTAGTTCACACAAGTCCAGGATTGACTTGACAGGTACACAGGATAGGCCTTTACGTCCTACCTTCTTGAGACCAGAGATAGATACTGTCAGTTTTGATGATGAGGCTTCTTTTACTGATGATATATTGGCGTTACATACCGAGTGGGATGCTTTACCTTCTGAAGTAAAGCAACATTTTAACTTTGACAGATTCATGACTCAGAAGAGAGAGCACTCTAAAGGGAGAACAAATGGACGTCAGAGGCATACAAATCATGATCTTAAGCAGGCGACCAGAAAGTTTACATTGAAAAATTTTGATGTGAGTGGCAAGATGACTGCCAGAGATTGGATACACAAACTACATACATATTTGTCTTTACGTCCTATGTCTGAGGAGGACGTCATTCGGTTTGTTGTTTTGCACCTTGACAGTATAGCTCATGACTGGTGGTACCATGGGTTGGTATCCTTACACCATGATCAAATTGTGACCTATTAGGATTTTGTGGATGGGTTAGTGGAGAGATTTGACAGGAAGGACCCAGAGTCCTATTTCAGGGAGTTGGCACAGCTCAAACAAACAGGCAGCCTGGAGGCTTTTATTGGGGAGTTTCAGAGAGTTTCAGTTATGGTTTATGACAAATCAGAGAGGAGGCGTGTTATGTTGTTCATTGAGGGGTTAGTGGAACCTCTTAGGGGTTGGGTCAAGTCATTTGACCCTAATTCATTACAGTTGGCAATGAAGAAGACTAGAGACTTGGAGTTTTCAACTCCACGCAACCAATTTCCTCCAAGACCACCAAATTCTCCCTATGATAACAAGGCTGCTCCAAAAAGAAATGAAGGACCAGATTTCAAGAAACCAGTGACAGGGCCTTTAGATCCTGAAACACTTAGCGATTTGAGGAGGAGATTATGTTTCTATTGCAGGGGTCCTTATGATGAGAAACATGAATGCCCATTAAAGCCTAAAGGTAGAAATAGGCTTATGGTGTGGTGTTACGAAGATGAACATTCTGATTTTGAAGGGCAGCAAGTTGATCCTGAAGATGATGGCTTAGAAGAGGCAGTGAATAGTGAGAAGGTGGATGAGGATTCCCACCTCAAGGTTCTATACCTCTCTAGTATGCAGAAAGAGGGATCTTTCACGATGAGGGGCCTCTTAGCAGGGCAGCGTGTCATTGCCTTGATGGATACAGGAGCCACACATAATTTTATAGATTCACGTTTGGTCTCTAAAAGAGGCATACAAACAGAGGAGTTTGAGGGCATTAGAGTGAAGGTGGCTGATGGTTATACCTTGAAATGTGACAGAATGATTCCAAATCTCCCAATGAAACTAAATAATTATGAATTCAAGGCTGATTTCTATGTAGTTGCCATGGGTGGTACCGATTTAGTTTTGGGTATGAGTTGGTTACATTCTATTGAGGCTTTTTATCTCAGTCTCAAAGAGATGGAGATGAACTTTGAAGTAGATGGAAAGAAACACATACTCAAGGCAATCAGGGAGGAGAACTTGACTATGTCACTTAGACGTATACAGAGTCTCATTCACCATGATGCAGTTGAGTGGGCAGCAGAGTGTAGGATTTGACCCATACTTGAGGACTCGGGGAAATCAATTTATCACCCTGACATAGAGGAGTCAGGGAAATCAGTTTATCACCCTGACATAGAGGAATTTAGAACTAAACACTCCAAAGTGTTTAGTGATTTATCACATGGCAGGCCACCTGACAGGGGTATAGAGCACATTATTGAGCTTGAGGAGGGCACTAAGCCCATCATGGTTACACCTTACAGCCATCCCAAGCGCTTGAAGGATGAGATAGAGAAGACTATCCAGGAGCTGATTTCTATGGGGCATATTAGGCCTAGTAAATCGCCCCTTGCTTCTTCAGTTGTTCTGGTGACGAAGAAGGATGGTACCCTCGGGATGTGGATCGACTACAAGATGCTGAATCGAAGGACCATTAAGAACAGGTATCCTATTCCGCGCATTGATGGGCTGATAGATGACTTGCATGGGGCATGCTTCTTTTCTAAGATTGACTTGAGATCCGGTTACCATCAGATCCGGATGCAGGAGGAGGATATAGAGAAAACAACATTTCGATGTCACTGTGGACATTTTGAGTTTTTAGTCATGCCCTTTGGGTTGACTAATGTTCCAGCCACTTTCCAGTCTACCATGAACAGGGTCTTCCACAGTCAGTTGAGGAGATTTGTTCTGGTTTTCTTTGATGACATATTGATTTATAGCAAGACGTGGGATGATCATCTTGCTCATTTGGATACTGTGTTGGATATTTTGGATATAGCTTCTTTGTATGCAAAGGAGTCCAAGTGTGCTTTGGGTATGACCGAGTTGTTGTATCTTCATCACATTATCAGTTCAAAGGGAATGTGTATCGATCCAGATAAGGTCCGAGCTATTCTAGATTGGCCTGCTCCTGAGAGTTTGACACAGCTCAGAGGGATCATCGGGTTGTGTGCCTTCTATCGTAGATTTGTTGCGGGGTTCTCACAGCATGCAGCCCCTTTGACTGATTTGACCCATACGGGTGCTTTTGAGTGGACCTCTCAAGCACAGGAGTGTTTTGAGAAGTTCAAGTTGATCATGACATCATGCCCAGTTTTGGCATTGCCATATTTTTCTAGGCCTTTTGATCTGCATTGTGATGCTTCTGGTGAGGGCATTGGTGCGGTACTTTCCCAAGATCACCACCTTATTGTATTTGAGAGCAGGAAGCTCAGGGATCCTAAGAGGGTCTTTAGTGTTTATGATAAGGAAATGTTAGCCATTATGAATGCTTTGGCTGAATTCAGGCAGTATTTGGTCGGTAGTAAATTTTGTATCAAAACTAATCATAACAGCTTGAAGTATTTCCTTGGGCAGCGCGATCTCAATGAGAGATAGCAGAAGTGGGTTAGTAAACTACAATCCTATGACTTTGATATTTCATATATCAAGGGTACTCAGAATGTGGTTGTTGATGCACTTTCTCAGAGACCTCACTTGTGTGCCATGACAGCGATAGCTGAGGATTGGAGGCATTTGATTGTTGCAGAGTATGCTAGGGATCAGTGGGCTGCTAGTTTTATTAATGGGACCATAGAGGACAGCAGGTATACACTTGTAAATGAGTTGATCATTTACAAGGAGCGGGTGTTGTTGGTTCCAGGATTGAGTGTTCGATTGGTGGTGCTGAGAGCTTTCCATGATTCTCCCTTAGCAGGGCATCCGGATTTTTTTTAAACCTATAGGCAAGTGCGGGAAAGGTTTACTTGGAAAGGCCTGAAGTATGATGTGCAGCAATATGTCAGAGAGTGTTATGTTTGTCAGCAGAACAAACAGGGCACACATATCCAACCGGGTTACAGCAGTCGTTGCCCATTCCTGAGCGGAAATGGGAATGCATCTCTATGGACTTCATTGTGGGCTTGCCTAAAGCTCAGGGTAGGGACTGCATTTATGTGGTGGTGGATCGGCTTACGAAGTATGCCCACTTCTTTCCGATCACTACTACTTTCTTAGCGACACAAGTTGCAGATTTATTCTTCCAGGAGGCGTTCAAATTCCATGGTTTACCTCAGAATATAGTGAGTGACCGAGATAGCCGTTTAATGAGTCACTTTTGGCAGGAGCTTTTCCGATTGTGTGGAACAGAGCTGACCCCCAGTACTAGTTACCACCCTCAGACTGATGGTCAGACGAAGATTGTTAATAAATGGGTGGAGGGCTATCTTCGGAATTATGTGTCTGCTCAACAGAGAGCTTGGGCGAAGTGGATTTATTTATGTGAGTATTGTTATAACTCCACTCATCATATGTCTATTCAGATGAGTCCTTTCCGAGCTCTTTATGGATATGATCCTCTGAGTTTCGTGGATTTGCTCTTCAATGATAGCAGAGTGCCCAGTGCAGGTGATTTGCTGCAGGATAGTCTGGACTCTAGACATTATGGGCACATTGCGAGACAATATTCAGAGAGCTTAGAATCAGCAAAAGTAATATGTTGATCAGAGGAGGGTTGCCCGCTCTTTCCAGGTGGGAGATATGGTTTACTTGATGTTGCAGCCTTATAGGCAGTTGACTATTTGGAAGAGTGGAGCTGAGAAGCTCAAGCCTCGGTACTATGGGCCCTTTCGTGTCATCAAACGGGTGGGCGAGGTTGCTTATGAGCTGAATTTGCCAGAGGACAGAAGAGTACATAATGTTTTCCATGTTTCACGTCTCAAGCAGGCTTTGGGCAAACATGTCGTTCCATCTTCTTTGTTGCCCCCTCTTGATGATGAGGAAAAGTTGGAATTGATTCATGAGATTATTTTGGAGACTCGTGAGAGACAATTGCGTCGACGAGTTATCAGAGAGTTTTTGATTAAGTGGTCCGAGTTACCTATTGAGGATGCTACTTGGGAATCAGAGGACATTCTTCGATTGCTTGAGGACAAGCAATCTTGGGGAGGGAGGACTGTGATGTCCCCGTTTTAGTAGGGATCTGAAGGATGAAGTTATTAGCCCATCACTGCGACCTCTGTGGGCTAATGTCTTGTTTTGGAGGTCTTTTGTGATGAACTTACTATTTTTAGTAAGTCACCACCCGTCAACTTCTATTAGTGGCAGGGTGTTCGTTCAATGGCTTAATCAGAGTAGAGCAGATGAAGTGGTTGGGATCAATAATGTATTTGATTAATTGAGCTTGGCTTAATTAATTAATGTTTTGGGGCCGTTTATTAAAGTCTAAGTTATTATTTATTAATGACTTCTTGATTAATGAAGGCTTTGGTTGCTAACGGTTATATTATAAAGTTGGTGCTTTAAGTTATGCATGGTGTGAAGTTGAATATTCATATTTCGAATCTTCATGGAGAAGTTGCTTCCTTTATAGAGGATTTTCAAAAGGCTTGAAGGCATCCATTATCTTTTATCATTTACAAAACTTGTGCTCTGCGAATTCTGGAAAAGAACAAGGGTTTGTTCATTTGTGACAGCAAGGAATTGGAAATTTCTTGATGTTTTGTGCTCTTTGAATTGGTTAATTACCAATGAATTGTAGCAGTTCAGTCTGAAGCATAATCACAACATTGGAGGAGTTACGGCAGCTGGTGTTTGGTTGAAGTGGATAGTTTTGAGATCTTCTATGCAGCATTTCAGTGTTGTGATCACGGCTTAAGGGATGCTCGAATGTGATGCCGCCATGTTTGGTGAGAGCCGTTCCTACCCTCCTTGCCGCGGCCAGTAGTTAATGACGCGGCCAGTTAATGAAGACTTGCGGCCAGCAATCTAGAAAGTATAAGAGGTAGCGTATTAATATAATCTCAATTTGTAAATGATAGTGATCATCTCTATGGATTGTTTATGCAGTTTCACTATGATATTGTGATCCGTAATTGTTTTTAAAGAAATTGAGAATTACCTGGTGTAATCGCTATTTTGGCATTAATATATTGGAAATTTAAAAAAAAAAACATATATTTGATTTCAAAAGGAAAGTATAAAAATTATCTTTTAGTTTGAAGTGAATTTTGCATTGGAATTCCAAAGAAGAGCCAGGAAGGCTCTTTATACATCGCAATGTAAAGAAGACTAGTTCTTAGCAGAAGTTTTTATGGAAAAAAATACCTTTTCTCAAGAGGAATGTATAAAACAGCTCCAAAACGACTCCACTGAAGTGCATACATCTACATATGTTGTGGGTGTGTTTAATGAAGATGTCAAAACAGCACCCTTGGATACAAATTCAGTTCAATCTGTTAAAATATTTTAATGTTTCTTTAATGGTCATCTTAATTTATTTAGGTAGTTTCTATTTACGTTTGTTTCTTTTAGAAACATCGCAATGTAATTGCCTATATATTGTAAACTTCGTTTCAATTATTAAATTTCCAATTACCATTACATGGATGGGGTTATTCAGAATTTGGCGAATTTTCTGGAAAAAAATTTGTATCCTCTTCTTGTCTGCAATTTTTTTCCAGAAATTTGTTTTCCGATTTTTTATGGAAAAAAATTCGTTGGAGGTTTTTTTAAATCATTGGAGAATTTGTGGGATTTCTCAAAGGAAGTCGTTTTGTTCTCTGCTTGAAGGCCATATGTCTGGTATTTTATTTATTAGAAATAAGGGTTATGCTCATGTTCTGCATTTGGACCCGCATTTTGTTTTTCTTGCAGCCCGAGCTTGTTTTGTTTTACTCGAGCATTCTCACCATTTTGGCATCATTTTTGGTAGCTCGTGTCTGCATTTTGACCATTCACTGCGTCGTGTTTTCTACAAAAATCGATGGCACTGTGAGAATCTTTCTTTGACCGTGTTGTTGTTGAAGTTCTCAGGACGCTGAAAAAATCGCAAAGTCTCCTACATTTGTGTGAGGCATTGCGTCTTGATGGATCTTCAAATCGTGACCTCGGCTCCTTCAATCCCACACGAGCTAGGGTTTCACGATCTTCTGCAAAGATTTTGTGGGTTTTTATGTTCGGCTAGAGTTTCTGCAGCTTGGATTTTCTCTTACCACGACTAGGGTTTCGTGGATTCATGCCTTGTGCAATGCATAGATTTCCTAATTTTTGTCCATAAAAAATTAGTGTTGGTTTTTGTAATTTTTCTCCATAAAAAATTAGAGGTGATTTTTTATAATTCTTTCAAAAAAACAAATTCTGGATTTTTCTAATTTTTATGCTTAAAAAATTCTGAAAGGGTTTTATAATTTTTCTCCGTAAAAAAAACTAAGCATGGGTTTTATAGTTTTCCATTAAAAAATATTATCTAGGGTTTACCATTTTTCCTAAAAAATGAAGTTTTGTATTCTAATCTGTGTCTCGGAATTTGTGCCAACTACTCGTTGAGGTTCTTTCTCTGCAAGAGGGTTTTCTAATTTTTTCCACAAAAAAATCATCACTGATGTTTCAGTGTCTTGATCTTATATTTTTTTCTTAAAAAATTAGTGTAGGTTTTGATCGATTTTTCTCCTCAATAATCGTGTATGGTTTTGTTCGATTTTTTCCTTAGAAATTATCTATTTGGTTTTATAATTTTTTCCACAAAAACCGTGGTTTCTTGCAGCTATTTTGGATCACACCTAGAGTTGTTAGCACAACAGTGTGCACAAGGGTTTGTTGATTTTCCCTCAAATTCGTGGTTTCATTTTTAAAAGTTGTTCTCGTCGTCTTTGGCTACAAGGAGAGAGAATTTTTTGTTTACCCAACATCAGGTTGGCCGATTTGTGGTTATCTTGGTCATATCCAAAAGTCCTGCAAAATCAAGGAAGGTCTCAGCCATAGTTGAAAAACTCGGTCTCCGCAAAAACTCGGTGGGCCCAAATTTTTTGAAAAACTCAAACTCGGCGGAAAAATCAGCAATAAATCGGCACTATTATCGAACATTTAAAAATATATAATTTCTTATAATTCCCTTACATCATTGGCTGCCTTGTGCTCTTATATAATACATTTCTATACTCATCGGTTTCCAAGTCAGTTACAAGAGGTTACTAACTTGTAGTCATAAACTTTAACTAAAAACTACCAATGGGATTAGTCATATGTAACTTACCATTTGTTAATGAGAACTAATATCTTTAAAAACTACCAAATTGGTTGAATGGAATGCTAATCGGGTGGTACTGGTGTTGTGTACTTGTCATCTGTTCAAATTTTATTAGGTTGTTGTTCGTTCACGGGGATGTAATACTGTAATATTATACAGTATTAGTATTTAAATTTTAATCACTAAGTTCTGCATTTTAATCATATCAATATGTATTTAAATTTTACCTTGTATAGCATACGTTTACGGTGCTTCAAACTGTCGGCAGTTTTAAAAAAACATTTGTTTTTAACCGCAAAGTTTTAAGCGCAGGTTTTTTTTAATAAATTGTGCAAAAAATCGCAATTTTATCTGGAACAAATCGCTCTACGAAAATGAAAATATCGCTGGTGATATTATCAGCGATAATATCGTTTACTACATCGACTCGCGATAATCCCAATATCCGCAATATTACCACGAGTTTTTCGACCATGGTCTCAGCAACAAGCTCATTTTGAAAAGCATTCTAACGAGAAGGGGGAAGCCTTCTCTATGCATTCATGACCAAAAGGGGGCAGCTTTCTATGCATTTCTAACCACAAGACCTACAGATTATGTCTTATGTAGGGTTGTTAGAACAATGACCATTAAGGGAGGGTGTTAAATATTGTAATGTTTCTTTAATGGTCATCTTAGTTTATTTAGGTAGTTTCTATTTCTGACTTTTGTTTATTAGAATAATATCTCTAAATATCTTATTTATTATTCTTTTACTGGTCAATATTGTGTATCTTGTAAATGTTAGAATGTTTCTAATATTCTTTTATTCTTTCATTATTAGCATGTTTCTAATAACGTCATCTTTGTAAACTATATATGAGCGTCTTGCTCCTTCATTAAATAATCCAATAATTCACCAATTACCTCTTGTAATATGGTACCAGAGCTGAAATACAAAGTTTTGTTTTTCTAAAAAAATTCAATCGAAATTTTTTTAGTTTTTCTAAAACAAAAACGTTTTTTATTTCTAGGCGTCTAGGGTTTTCCAGTAAAGAATCATGAGCAATTTTTTCAAGTTGCTTCTTCATCTGCAACTCGTGGCTAGTTCAAACGCCTTTTTGCCTGCGATTTCTTCATTTTCAACAGTCATTTCTTGGCAACAATTTGGTTCGGGTCATGAGTTTTGGTCGCAACTCCTTACAGATGGATTTTTCTGCAATCTTTTACCGTTTTTTACAAACATTGGCTCGCGTTCATGGCTGCTAGAGGTTATTTAACCATGTTTTTTGCAACATCTGCCCTCATTGACGGGATTTCCTAGATCCCTCTGCAGATATACACAAACTTTTCACATTTTTTCCACTGCAAGCACCGTATTCTACAAAATGACAGCCTTTCTCTATTCAACGAGTTTGTGTTCACAGTTTACTGGCTCGACCGATCCCATCTAAGGTCATTTTCTGTGATACAAGCAGATTCCTCTTCAGTTCGTGGCCCATTTTTTCCTACGGCTTGCTTTCTTCCACTTTCTCATCTTTTTTCTGGAGTTTGCAAACATCTCTTCCAACCGACTAGGGTTTCTTTCGAAAACCTTTGTATTTTTAGTCTATTTCAAATTTTGACTAAAAATTCTTGGTGGGTTTTTCCAGACCTCAACGGGGTTGTCTTTGAATTTTTTTGGGTGCCTCGTTTTCCATACCTCAAATTTTGTGTCAGCAAGAATCTTATTTTGTTTACAAATTCTTGGTGGGTTTTTTGAGACAATTTCTAGGTATCTCTCCAAATTTTCTGGGTCTTCCAAAAAATCGGTCTTAGGATCTGTGCCCAAAAATCTACAATTCAGTGTAGAAATATGTGCCTATTTTTCTACATCAGTCTTATTCTCAACGTGATTTGCACGTATTCTACCTCAATATTTGTGCCATCATACAGTCAACCAACTTTGACCTCAGTTTTCTACAATGGCATCTCTGACAAATATCCTGCTTGAGTGGAATCAAAAGTTCAACAACAAAAACTACAATACCTGGAAGCAGCATATGATAACGATTTTTTAATACAGTTGTCTTGACAAAATTGTTCTAGGCGAGACTAATCATCCCAAGGAAGAAGGCAAAGAGAAGGATAAATTTGATGAGCAAAATCGAGAAGTTGTTATGCTCATCAAATTTCGGTCACTGATGATGAGCTCCCACAGGTTCCTTCCAGTAAAACAACTGCTAAAATTTGGAGCCATCTAAAAAGTATAAATAAAACCTCGGATAAGAGTCGTGCATTCTTCCTGAAGAACATGCTCTTCTCGATCACGATGGATGAATAGGTGTCCCTACAAGATCATCTCAACACAATCAAGGACATTCGAGATTAGCTGGAAGCTATTGGACGCAAAATGGAAGAACAAGACATGGTGGTGATCACCCTGAAGAGTCTCCCATCTTCCTATGAGCACTTTGTTGAAACTCTCAACATAGCTTCCACTCATTTTGATGTTTCATTTTCTGATCTCTGCATAATACTTCTACAGCAAGATCACTGGAAACAACAATCTGGCAGTGGTACCATCTCATCTTCAAACACACAAGCCTTCTCAGCTAAATCCACAAGCCACTATTAGTTCTCCCAGTCTTCTCAACAGAATCCCTCTGCTTAGTCTTTGGAAGCCCCAAAGAAGAAAAATATCCAGTGCAACTAATACCATAAGTTTGGTCATATGAAGTTGGAGTGTCGTAAACACTTAGCTGCTCAAGCCAAGCAATCAGGTTCATAGCCTCAAGCGCATGTTGCGGAGCACACTGAGCAGGGTGAGTCTGCCTTTTACGCCTTCATGGCTAAAAGACTAGCAGATCATGTAAAATCCTTTGCCTAGTATATTGATTCAGGTGCCTCCCACCACTTCACTCATCGCCAGGATTGGTTCACAGATTTTCAGCCATTCTCAGATTCAGTTATTTTTGGAGGGGAAGAGTACACCGTTGTCGACAAAGGCAATATTCAGATACAGTCTAGAGGAAGGAAACTAATTTTCCTTGATGTGTACTATGTTCCAGGAATAGAATGCAACCTTCTCTCAGTCAGTCAAATTTTGAGACATTCCCCTCGGCTAGACGTGACATTCAATTCACATCAGTGCAGTATCATTGATCGGGAGACTCCGTCTATTGTTGTTGTGGGTCTTGAGGATCATAGTTTATACAGACTTGTTGACTCTGGCGATTCTCGGGAGCTTCATATGACATCCCATGGTTCTTCTATTAGTACACTCTGACATCAACGGTACGGGCACTTAAATGTGCACTATCTTTCTCAGCTTGTTCACGAAGATCTTGTCATTGGGCTGCCAAAGATTCAGACTCAGCACCTTGGAGTTTGCAGAGAATGTCAAGCTGGGAAGCAACATCGCAATCCTTTTTCAAATAGCGACTCCTGGAGAGCTTCTAAGCTATTACAACTGGTCCATGTTGATGTTTGTGGACCTATGGCTACTCCTTTTGTAACTGGGTCTAGGTATTTTTTACTTTTTGTTGATGATTTCAGTCCTAAAATGTGGGGGTATTTCCTTCGTCAAAAACAGAGGTGTTTGTTTTATTTCAAAAGTTCAAAGCATTTGTAGAAAAAGAATCTGGTCAACATAGTGTTACTCTTCGAACTAACAATGGGGGAGAATTTCGCTCCTATGCCTTTTCCCATTTCTGTGAACAACATGACATAAAGTGCCAATTAACAACACCCTACACCCCTCAGCAAAATGGTGTCGTTGAGCGAAGAAACCACACGATCACCGAAATGGCATGGTCTATGCTTGACCACAAGAGTGTCTCAAAGAAATTTTGGGCTGAAGCAATCCATACTCTCGTCTATCTTCCCAACCGCTCTCCTATAGTGGTTGTCAAGAAGCAGACTTCGGAAGAGGCCTAGTCAGACTGTAAGCCCAGAATCAGTCATCTCAAATTTTTTGGCTCCATTACTTTTGTTTGGATCACTGATGCTAAATGCACCAAGCCTACCACCTAGTTGACATCGAGACTAATTGTCTCATCTTCAGTCGGGATGTGGTCTTTAATGAGGAACAAGGGTCATTTCAGCTTTCTCCTCCAGTTATGGGTTCTAACGATCAGTCTCAAAGATCAAGACTTGGGTGTTGGGCGTTCGTCTTCCGTTAGGTCTTCCTAATGGGAGGGCTCCAGCTTGGAAGCCTCCAGCAGTTCAGGTTCCTGTACCTACCTCTCCACTAGTTCCTTCTCCCGCAGGATCCCCCAGACATACAACTACACCACCTGATTTTCCTTAGGATTCATCCGATCTTTTGTTTGATGATGATGTTGTTGTTGCACCTCCTGCTTCTGATGTTGGCACTTCTACTCTCTGGCATAAATGGTGGGCTAAGACGATTGGCGATCTTCATGATGATGAGCTAATCGAGGGTAGAATTGCTCGGAAGAAGAGCAAACCTTCTAATTCTGTAAATTTTGCTCTCATGGCCAACATTCATTGTGTGCATGAGCCTCAAACATACACAGAGGCAAAAGGGATACTTGAGTGGGAAGAAACTATGAAGACTGAGCATCATAGTTTGTTGAAAGATAACACCTGCGTTCTGTCAGATCTTCCTTTAGGAAAGAAACCCATCGGATGCAAATGGGTCTGCAAAGTCAAATACAAGGTTGATGGTACTCTCAATAAGTACAAGGCTCGTCTTGTTGCTAAAGGCCTCTTTCAGCGTGAAGGAATTGATTATGAGACATTTGCTCCGACAGCAAAGATGAGCACCATCAGATTAGTCCTAGCCATGGCAGCCCAGTGTGATTGGAAAATCCATCAAATGGACATCAAGATTGCCTTCATGAACGGTGAGTTACAGGAAGAGGTTTACATGACGCAACCCCCTAGGTTCAAGGTTGTCAGTAAAGAACACCAAGTACTCAAATTGGTGAAAGCACTATATGGCCTCAAACATGTTCCTCAGGCATGGTACATAAAAATTGACACATGCCTCACAAATCAGGGTTTTCAGAGGAGTCCTGACTCAAATATGCATGTCAAGACTACTGGCAGTGACATCATCCTTCTGGTTATTTATGTTGATGACCAAATTATCACTGGCAGTTCGGCATCTTTGATTCAAGAAATCAAACAGAATTTATGCTAGTCTTTTGACATGACGGACCTTGGGCTTCTACACTACTGCCTAGGTATCGAGGTTTGGCAGCACTCACATGGCATCTTTCTCTCCCAGTCTAAGTATGCACGAACCCTGCTTGACAAATTCAGAATGCAGGACTGCAAACCTGCCTCTACACCTATGGAGTTTGGTCTCAAGTTGTCACCCAAATCTCGTTCTCCTATTGAGAATGAATCTGGATTTAGGCAACTAGTGGGCAGTTTGATCTATCACACCGCCACTAGACCTGATCTCAGCTTTGCAATCAGTTATATATCGCGCTTCATGACAGCTCCTACTTCAGATCATTGGGTTGCAGTGAAGCGCATCATGTGCTATGTCAAGGGCACTCTAGACTTTGGTATCGTCTATGGACGAACCAAAGATCCCTGACTCATTGGTTACACAGACTCGGATTGGGGAGGCTCTCTTGATGACAAAAAGTCCACTTCCGAGTATGTCTTCAATTTGGGCACAAGTGCTATCACTTGGACCAGTAAGAAGCAGCAGGCAATATCTCTTTCCTCAACAGAAGTTGAATATTGAGGAACAGTCAAAGCAGGTTGTGAGGCAGTTTGGCTTCGAAGGATGCTTTCCGACATCCATATGCCTTAGGCAGGCCTGTCACCCCTTTTCTGCGACAATCAAGGGGTGATCAAACTTGCCAAAAATCTAGTCTTCCATGAGCGAACCAAGCATATTGACCTTCATTGTCACTTCATTCGACAACTGGTTGAAGATGGATCCGTGGATTCGTAGTATGTTCCTACAGCAGACCAGACTACTGATATTCTCACCAAGTCCCTCCTTCTAGATAAATTTGTTAAGTTCAGGGGGTTCCTTGGTGTAGTTGACAAGTTGACCATTAAGGGAGGGTATTAGAATAATATCTCTGATTATCTTATTTATTATTCTTTTAATGGTCAATATTGTGTATCTTGCAAATATTAGAATATTTCTAATATTCTTTTATTCTTTCGTTATTAGAATGTTTCTAATAACGTCATCTTTGTAAACTATATATGAGCGTCTTGCTCAATCATTAAATAATCCAATAATTTACCAATTACCTCTTGTAATATTGTTTACATTTGTTTCTTTTAGAAACATCGTAATGTAATCGCCTATATATTGTAACTCTGTTTTCATTATTAAATATCCAATTACCATTACACAAATCCAAAGATGTTTCTAAGGCTATTAGCTTTCTGATGACACTAGTGGAATGAAAGCATTTTCATTCTGAAAAGGAGCATCATGAAGGTGAGTATGTTGAGTTTTTCAAATGAGCTTTTAGTGATCGATTCATACATCATTTCAGTGATGATAGTTCAGATATTGAGAAAAAGTCTTCAATTCCAAATGTATATGTAAAATCCTGATTTCTTGAGTTTACTATGCATAAACATTTCCTTTGTATTTAACAATATATCTAACTGTTATTGTGAACTCTGGAAAATAATTATTTATTTCAAAGAGATTTTTAATGTTCATACAGAAGATGTTATTCTACGGATTTTGTAAGGAATAACCGAACTTGAATCTGTCTAACCAAATATGTTCCACAGAACCGGAAATTGATATTTTATAACAAATATGCACCTGTATGTAGTGGTCCCGTGCTTCTCCAGTAGCGCTGCACAATTAAGCCCACATGCTATTCTCCAACCGCTGTCGTGAACTCCAACAACGAACAGCTGTATGTAATTGTAACAATAACAAAACTCCTTGTCTTTGCCATGTTTGTCATATATGGTGGACGCCAGCTATATGCCTCAAGACGGGTTCAATGCTATCAACCTTCAGTTCTCCCCATAACCCGTGTCTCCTTTGCCAGGTGGATGTCGTGAGTCTCCGGCTCATTGATACACGCCCGACGTTAATTGCCCGTTCACGGAATATGACATGAACATATACTAGGTATCCCGCACTTCCACTGTCCCTGATAATCTTCTTTGTATTGAAATGTTTACTCTAGTGTCGCGCAAATGCCAAGCGCCAAATGTTTGATACCAAACCAGGGGACCGCTTCTGCCAAACTGAAATTTTGTCTGCTTTATCTCTTCCGCAATTCGGATAGTGCCTTCTGCAAATCGTTTTCTTTCCCCTTCTAACTCCACTAGGCCAGAATACAGTCTGACGAAAGGAATTAAATTTCGTTGTCTCACATAATCATCTCAAAAGACATTACCAAAATATTTTTCCAGCATATCTAACTCCTCCACGGAGATGTTATTTAAGCACCACAAATTGGTTAAGATTGGTTAAGTCCCGTCAGGGAACTACCACAACTAATAATGTTACATTTAAAAGTTAGCACAAAATACTAACTTTTCAAACTTATAATTATTTAATATTAATTGGATTTTAATATTAAATAATTACTACCTTTATTAAATACTTCCACTTTACTTTGAAAATGTGGGGACATGACAAATCTCCCCTGCCTCGTGTTGCTTGCCCACAAGCAACTGTAAATTTGGATGGGCCAGAATTTGGGCATTCTCCCAAGTTGCATCATCCAACGGCAAATTCTTCCATTTGATCAAATATTCGCGAATGGTGCGATTACGCAAAGACTTGTCCCGTGTGTTGACAATTTCTTCTGGAATCAGTTCAATTTTCCCTTCTTCATCCAAGGGAGGTAACTTGGTGGAAACAGTAACCTGCTGGCCTAAAGCCCTTTTGAGACAAGAAACATGGAACACATTGTGTATGCGGTTACTAGCTGGTAAATTGAGTGCATAGGCCACCGCACCCGTTTTGCCAATAATCGGATAAGGGCCATAAAATCGAGAGAGTTCCGACTTCCACTTGGAGAGAGTTCCGACTTCCACTTACCAACCAAACTTGTCGTATTTCGTTCAACTGCTACCACGACACACCACTATGCCAGCGTACGTGTCCTAACAGGAAGAATGTTTGATTCAAGTTTGGCTATTACCACGCTTCCACAACTACTACGAACTCCACTAGGCCAAATAATTATCTGACGAAAGGAATTGATAATTTCGTCTTTTACTTGCAGACACCTTTCCAAAATATTCAAGCATATCATCCTTCTCTCGACAATCCTATTATAAGGGAAAGGATTCCTGTAATGTAACTTCTTCGGAATTATAACTAATACTTAAATATTAATTATTAATTATTTAATATTAGTATATAATTACCAATATTTAAATAACTAATATTATTAATTTAATATCACAAATCTGGGACATTACACTTTAGCAAGAGATGATATCTAAAATATATAAAATATATATATATATATAGCATATATTAAGATCATCCTCAAGAGCCCATTATTTTGGTTGGCGATCTGCAAGAGAATAAAATAATCTTTAGTTAGCAAAAGGCATCTATTCTTCTAGGGCTGCCAATTGAAAAGACGTATCAATAGGATGTATCCCTTAAGTAAACATGTATCCCATGATTGTGACTTTTCAACCTCTAAAAGAAATTTAAAATAGGGGAAGACTTGATTGTGGAAAAGCGTTGAATGAGAATTCTGATCTTTGGAAAATTAATTGAGAAAGTACAGATATCTAGAATATTTGGAAAGTAATTGGTATGCCATATTAGTTGATATATCATTAGTCTGTTTGTTTATATATCCGTTAAGAAGTTTAATTCATTTATTGCATTGATTTGCCAACAGATTAACAATTAGCATTAAACATTTAATTGTTTTCAGCAAGCAATCATATCAAGGATCAGTGTGAAACGTATGATAGGGAGATGCAGTAGTATTGGTTCTCTCAATAGACCACCCCAAGTTCGTTTGCTTGTGGGCGAGGGGGTCAAATTGACTTGGAAAGTTGTTCCGCACTCTTGGGCTCAATTTTGAACAGTCTCTAGGCATCCTATCATACTTGCTCGTTGAATCCCTGATACAGTTGGCTCATGAAATGGATCCAATGTATTTTAGGATGCTTTGTTTTCAATAGGGATTGTTTATGATCATAATACTTAATGTTAATTGATTACAGTTTACTCTAAGTTTACTTTCCGTTGTGTATTTTATTTATAAAATACTCTTTGTAAATAAGTTGTACTGTTGGAATTGTTATTTATGGGTGAAAAACGGGTACATCACAAAAGGGACATTACATTGCGATCCTGGGATCACAATGGGCTTCATTCCAGATCAATCACGTGTATTTGAAGTTGAGCTGGTATTGCCAGAGGCCAAGCAATCTTTGGCAAGGAAGGACTATAATGTCCCCATTTTCAATCATTTTTGCATCTGTGTAAGCTCCAACCAACTTGAAGGCACAGATCCTTATCAGTTTAGAGTTGTGTTATTGGTAATGAATCTGGGGATCATGTTGAGTCTGTTAATGCTCTCCAAACATTTTGGAGGAAAATGCTATTTTTTTAAAGTGTCCATTTTTAGTAAGGTGGATCCCCGGCGAGCTCCTACGTATATTGGCACCTTCAGATTTTAGTTTTGAACTACTTCTGCATTTTCCTTGCTTTCAGCTAGTTGGGCAAGAAATAATTAATAGTTAAATAAAATCAGTCATAGGTTGTCAAAAAATCATATAAAAAGGCAACTAAAATTTATGATTTATAAAGTGAATGAAAAAGTCACTAAAGTGTCGACAATGTTAAATAATTATATAGTCACATTTTGGAACAATACAGATATTTTTTTAAAGGGTGATTTGTATTATAATTTTCAAATAGTTCAAAAGAGGATTATAAAAAGGCTTGAAAGGTCTAATTTGACGCATTCGAGATATTTGATAAAAAAATTTAAAACCCATAGTTGTGGGGATTGAACAGGTTGGTTCAAGTACAGCCAAGGGCAAAAAACTTACGATGAAGATCAAGTTCAATGGTGAAAGATTTCTCCCTAGCGATACGATGAGATCCACCCAGGGTTTCAGTTTGCACAGAAAGAGATTGCAGGTACTATTGGAGATTTGCAATTTGTGAAGTCTTGCAGGCAAGAGAAATTGATAGAGTTCTGTGGAGGATTGCACAAAAGGACATAGTTATTGTTGTTTGATAGAAATAGCAGATTGTTGTGGGTCAACTGGAACTTCTTCCTACTCACCAATCTTCTACTTGCTAGTTGATGAGTGTAATGTCCCCTATTGGGATATTCTTAAATCTTGCCCTAAAATCACAAGTTCAATCAAAATAAGGGATATAGTTCATTAAAATACAAACTTACTAATTAACAGTTGTCTTCTCAACATAAACTTTGGTTTAAACCCTGCAATAACATTAGTCAACATTCAAAATGTAATGCATAAGGTCAGTTATTTACATAAGGATTAGGGTTCTAATAACTTATAAATGCATATAAATCAATTGCGCAAATAATTAAATGGCATTCTATATCCAAATCACGTAATATCAATTGAACTCTCTACTTTCGCTTCCAACAATCAACCATACTGTGGATTGGGGAAAACATGATGGGGTTCCCAGAGACTATTGCCAAAATTAAGCCAAGGGTGCGAAACATCCAACCAAGACAATTCCATCCAACTCGGGGTGGTGTGCTTACATTGTGGGAACCGGTCTGCTACACATCCAAGCCCAAAGGCGTGGAACATCCAACCAAGACAATTCGACTCCTTGGCCTCACAAGTGGTAGGAACATCCAACAAAGACAATTCCATCCAACTTGGGGTGATGTGCTTACATTGTGAGTACCGGTCTGCTACGCTCCTTATAATGCTTAATTATTATTCCATATATGATCGTTTGCGACGACTAAGTCAAGGGAATGGTACACCCAACCAAGACAATTCGACCCCTTGGCCTAACAAGTGGTAGGAACATCAAACCAAGATAATTCCATCCAACTCGGGGTGGTATGCTTACATTGTGGGAACTGGTCTAAATAGATTAACAATTCCACTAGTATCTTACATTAAAATACATAATAAAATAAATATCAAATAATCACACTGCATACCAATTACTTCCTAGATCACTAATTTATTGAATAAATCTTAATTTCTTGATGGATTACCAGTCTACTGATTACTGAATTGTTAATATGTATTTTTCATTATATGTCATCAATGCTTTCTTGGGATGAAGTGCTCTTCCTTTTATACTTTCAATTGGGATGGAGTCACACCTCTTAAAGAAATTCCTTAACTCACTGCCCTAGGTTGGCCCTTTTTTGTTAGGTTATTTTTGTCCTGGTCGGCCCTAATTTATAGCTTGTTTTTGCCCTAGGATTTGTTATTAATGCTGCGACTTATTCTGTCTTCCTTCCTTGCCTTTGCCCATAGATAAGATAGTGATCCAAGACCTCTGTCTGCTGCAATTTCAAAACTTTCTTTGCAGCAACTTCTCAGCGATGTTTTTAGTCAGGTCATGACAAGGAGTTATGTTGTAGGTTGGATGATTTCCCTATGCCAGGTGTAAGATGAAGAGTATATCTTATATGCCATATGAGGAGGAGTTTGTTGGAATTCTTAGAACCTTTGAAATGATATGTTACCTCTTTTCTAGGTGCCATATTTTGATATCATTGAGGCGTGGGTTTTTTGGTATTGTATCATTCTTGGACCCTTGGTTGGGAGCTAATCCTCACTATGTCTGAAATCCGTTATTTTCTATCCGTCACTACATTGAAATCCTCACTAGGTCTGAAATCCGTTATTATCTATCTCTGTAATAAGCTCTTACAGCAGTTTAAAATATGAAAATTCGCTTGTTATAAACTATTTCAATCGGTGCAAATATTTCTTGTTAAAGAATGCCAAGCTGGTTTATGAATGTCCATGAAAAAAATCATTGCAATACAATTCCAGGAAAACAAACAGCATCACCTTTGCAAATCAGAATGCACACAAAATGTTTGTTAAAATGCCTCCTTGTTAAACATTGGAAAAAAGGTTCAAAAATTTGGTAAAGGTGTTGGACCAGGTTGTCACAATCAGGAAAATTCAACATGTACACAAGGCTTAGAAAGGATAAGTTCACTCAACAAAAGATACAGTTCCTAGAAAGTAAGTGTGAATCTGTGATTACCTTCAAATGGATCGAGGATCCTAGACATAGTGGCTGAAGTACGTCCTCAAGAAAAAACTAAGTTCAACAGAATATTATTCCACTTTTCAATTTTGTGTCTTAATTCTCCTTTGAGAATGAAATGTGTTATGTTGGACAGTCTTGATTCACTAATATTGAGCATTTTGTACACAATGTTTATATAATATATTTCATATGTTTGACAGTTCAATCTAACAGCATTCCCTTGTTTCTGTCAGCCAATGTACTATAACTATTTATCTACAAAAAAAAAAACATTTGAAACATGTACCTCCTCTGGTGGAAGATGGAATAATTGCCGATACTCTTCACTTCTAGATGAAGGCTGTTAAGAAGCAAAAGTTTCAATGGAATTCCACAGTAAGCATATATAACAAAAACAGAAACAAAACGGAAACTAGCTGAACATACATTAAATAAATTTATTCTCCAAAAGTATTTAAACACATCTATCACGCAGACCATCCTTCGATACCAGTTGACAGCATAGAAGCATGCTTAAAGAAAATTCTGGACTGCAGCAAAAAAATCAAACATCTATTCATATCTTAATAATTTTATGAGGTTCCTGTGTACCGATCAAAAAATAATAATTTTATGAGGTCCCAAGGGGCATTACCTTAAGTATTCATTTTGTTTCTGGGAACCTGTCACCCATTTATAAATAATATCAGGAACTGCAGATGATACCTAACTTGGCAACAAATCTGTTGACAATACTATTTAATATTCTGGTTCATAACAGCCATTTGTAACTGATACAGAAAGGATCTGTAATGTTCATGATGAGTGTAAGCAGAAATTGTATATTTCAGAGAACAAAATACAAAATTGCTACATAGGAATATGCTTAGTTACCAATGCTCTCCCCCCCACCCCGGATGCGGAAGCGGATGCGTTCGGAGGCGGAGGCGGAGGCGTGGTGGATGCGGGCAGGAAGCTCATCCTGGGCCTGTCGATGCCCTCTGGATGTGTTTTAACGCATCCAGAGGGCATCCACAGGCCCAGGATGAGCTTCCTGCCAGCATCCCGCGCGCATCCGGAGGCATCCGGGCATTAAAACTTTTGATGCTCTCTATTCTCCTGAATTGCAAATGCTACTGTCTTTGTCTTTGGCTGAGTAGATATATCGTACGCTGGTTAGGAAGAGTTTTGAATGCCAATTGGATGTTATCTTCTTGATTGCTGACTGGATTTATAATCCTGACGGAATTGATTCTCTGAGATATAGCCCACAATCTAATTTTGGTATGTGTCTGACTTGTGCCGTTTTTGATGATTCCCCTACTCAAATCTCCTGTATGTAGATGAAACTTGTATAATGAAGATGGTGCTTGTTCAGATCTCCCTACTTGTATCTGTATGGGAGGTAGCGTCTTTCCTTCAATGGTCGGGACGTTTGGAATATGTTTACTTAATTAATCATTTGATTATGTGGAGATATAAATATTATGATGTATATATTATATATTGATATGTATGATTATTTAATACTTAATATAATATTTATCATTTACTATTATTTTAACTTTAATATTGTTATTCTATTGAGTTATTAACTATTATTTACTTTAAATTTGTTATTACTATTATTAATTTTTAATATTTTAATTTTATTATTATTACTGTTCATTCATTAACAATGTTATATTATATTATATTATGATAATACTTTATATATTATCATTAGATTTTATATATATATTTTTAAAATACATATATACATATAAACGCATACAAAACCCCCAAAAAAAAATTCGCGCACCCGCATCCCACATAGAATCGATAACTTATTAGGGAATATGTAACAGTTGTTCAGAATTAGAAAGAAACTTTAGACACTACCCTAACGATCAAGTATGAAACTAGCAAGGAATTAAGAGTTGGGAATGTAGTCCCCAATTTCAGCAGAATGAAAATTGGAGATAACCCTTCAAAAAATAATCCATTTTTGCATTCTAAGGCTCCTGCAACGCATTTCAAGGTGTATTTCCATCTCCACGGCATTCATTGACGAAGCAAAAGTCCTTGATCTCTGTTTTGTTAAGTATCAGTGACTCAAAGCTAGTTTTTTTGCAATTTTCGGGTCTCAATGACATCATTACAAGTAACGTGCATTACAACTTGTAATGTAGGGTCCAAGACCCGACATTACAAGTAACTTGCATAACAACTTGCAATGTAGGATCCAACACCCGACATTACGAATTACTTACCTCTTTAATATGTCAAATCAGAATTTTGGGCAGCCAATGCAAGTAGTAATACAAGATGTCATTGCAAGTTGTATTGCATTACAACTTGCACTTGTAATCTGACTTCCAAGACTCGACTGCAACCTCAAAATGCATTATCATTTACTTGTAATTGGGTCTCTAGGACCCGATTACAACAAAAACCTTGCACATTTTCTCTGCATACTCAGAATTGCAATTTTGTCTTTCCTAATTACAAGTGAACATATGCATTTCTTCCCCAATTGCAATGCAGTCCTCAAGACCCAAAATTCACTTGTGACCCCACATTTGTGTCATTTTAGACCTGCCCTTGTCAGTCCCATTTGCACACACGTTCCTCCCTTATGATAAATTAAGGCATGGGCCTTATTTTGTAACACCTCCAGTCTGAATCATGGGTTCTCCAATAATGCATGATGACAGTTTTAGTACAGAGAAGACATGTGATAAAGTTATAAGACATGAAGCAGATCATTGTGTTCGGAACAGAGATTCCAAATGTCCACATAGAACAGAAGGTTTGCAAAGCAATGAAGAATGTGTCAAAGTCAGTGATCAAGATAGTAAGCAAGCTATGGGGTTGCAATCATGGATTTCAATAAGCTACAAGACAGTAACTTGTAAAGTAGGAAACAGTAGTTTGTAAAGTGCATAAAGCAGTGTTTTCCAAAGCTATTGGACAGCAAGAGCAGTGCGTGAGGACAGCATGAAGACTCACTATGAATGAGATTTTCATGTGATTTGTGTTTAAGGGAGTTTCATATGCAAAGACAGCCAGTGCAACAGTGTTTTCTAAAGATGCTCTCACCCATATACAGATCTGAAGATTCCAAGCACTAGTAATCTAGCAACAGGAAGACCATCTTGCGATATGAAGACCTCTTTGACAGAGTATGATGTAATAGAGTTGTGTCTTGTCAAACACTTAGTTTGTTTTGAGTTATGTAATACGTAATTTAGTTTTGACAAATTACATGTAAAGTCATAAGTGGTAATTGCATGTGATCACATTACATGCAAAGTTGTAACTTGTAATTAAATAAAATGACATTGCAAGTGAGATAGGCTAGGACTTGCAATGTTGAATAAGTCAACAGCAGTTAGTTAGTTTTTCCACCTTTTTCTCTCAGCCTCGTCTATAAATAGTAGATGGCTTATTGTAACTAAACATTTTTTGGCAAATGCAACAAAACTCTGTCAGTTTGTTGAGCGCTCCAAGACTTTGAGCTTAGATGTAAATAGAATTGCATTCAATAAAGGCAAATTGCTTTCAGACTTTGTGCTCATTCAAGTTGTCATGTGATGACATTATCTGGAAATTGAGTGTGAGTGTTGTTTTGTTGTTCAAGAGGGATTTAAACTCAATCTTGCAGACTTTGAGTTGCTTATTGTGTTTAGAGTTTAGTTAGGTTTTCAGACTTGATCTTGCAAACTTTGAGGTGCTTGTCACATTTGAAACTAGTTTAGAATGCTCAAGTGAGGAAATAACTTGCAGACTTTGTGCTGCTCTTATTTATTGCATTTGTGTTGTTAGGTGAACATATGTTGGAGACTTTGAGCTGCACGTATGTTTTATCTTTGTTCCTGAATTCACAAAGGAGTCATGGAAAGACTTTGAGCTTTCGTGAGCTTCTAAGATACTCAAAGTTGCTAGTATGTTGAAGGCTATTCTTACGTCAAATCTTCTGTTTATCGAAATTAGTGCTTCAACTAATACTCTGTGTTAATGTTATGTAGCATTGATCAGATAAAACAGTATTAGATAAAATCATTCTATATTATATATGCATATTAATATATACTATTAATGATATTATTATTATATATATTAATATACATATACAAATGTATATTATATTTGATCAAATAATACTATGCAATACCGATTAGTATCAGTCAATATACATTGTCATCGCTTTGGTTAAATACCGACTGACATCGGTTTTATTAATACCGAAATCCACATTGAAATTATTGTCGTTTACTAACTTCGATCTTAAACAATATATGATCGGGTGGCGACAAAGCCTTGACATTGATCGGATGTGATTCCCGATCGGGTGTCACTAAAGACATCACCGATCGGTTAATATTAATTTGCTAAACACCGATTAATATTATCGGTTTCAAATGAGTAATTTGGATATTGAAAAGACATGATTATATAGGAGTCATGTCTCTTCAAAGAGACATGTCTCTATATCATCATGTCTTCTATATTTATATTCAATTGCCATTTGATTGAGGACAAGCATATACAACATATTTGAATGCAAGTCTTCTCATTATCAAACAGCAAGGAATCAGATAAGTTTGTCAACATTTCTTTTGTAATAAATATTATATTCTTTTATTGCATAAATATATTTGAGAAAATTGAAAAGAAAGGAAATATATCAGTATTCATATAAATAAAATTGCATTCAATTCAATTCTGCTATAAATCTAGTATCTTTAACATGGTATCAAAGCTAAGTTAAGGAAGGTCCAAATTAGATTGAAGATAGCAAATTGATTAAAATTACAATTATTATAATATCACATCCCTTTCTACATAATGGCAAGTGAAGTTAGATTCGAGGACTGTCTTGAGGGAGCAACTAATTTTGTTTCATGGAAATTTAGAATCATGCTTACCTTAAGAGAAAATGAATTAGACTCGTATGTAAGGGAAAACATACCAGAACCAAATGACAATCATGAGAAAATTCAATGGAATAAAAATAATAGAAGAGCTATGAAAATCATAGTAGATGCAGTTAGGGATCACCAAGTTCCAATTATCTCTAAATATGATATTGCATATCACATGTTTAAGGCCATAGCAAACATGTATGAAATAAACAAAACTAGCAGAGCACTCACCTTGAAGAGTCAACTTCATCACATGAAAATGAACAAAGGAGAAACCATTACATCCTACTTCATGAGAATAACTGAAGTGAGGGACCAATTGTCCACCATAGGGCATGAATTAGACAACAAAGAAATTGCAATGATAGCGCTAAATGGTCCACCAAAATCTTGGGAGTCCTTAATACAAGGGATAAGTGCTCGCTCCAGATTCTCAAAATTTGATAGACTAAAAATAAATTGTATTCAAGAAGAATCAAGATTGATTACTTGGGGAATAAATCCAGACACAACAAATGAGGACATACATGTATTATACTCCAAATCTCACAAA
The DNA here is from genome assembly GCA_018584345.1 of Thuja plicata. Classification (NCBI taxonomy): domain Eukaryota; kingdom Viridiplantae; phylum Streptophyta; class Pinopsida; order Cupressales; family Cupressaceae; genus Thuja; species Thuja plicata. The sequence continues at coordinate 1,854,681 of MU227389.1, read as the reverse complement.
AAGGGGAAGAAAAGAAATTTCAAAAAGAATAAGGACTCAAACGGGAGAGGCTCCTCCAAAAGAAAAAGAGATATGTCCCAAGTACAATGCTTCAAATGTGATAAATATGGACATTATGCCCAGACATTACCTTTGCTAGTATTGGAAAGACTAGTTCAGAAGAATACTCTGAGAAGTATGTGTTCTATTCAGCCTTATCAAGTCAAACATCCAATAGCCCCAACACTTGGGTGATTGATAGTGGGGCATCTTGTCATATCACAGGATACAGAGAGCACCTAGAAACTCTTAAAGAAAATTCTGAGGAGGAGGTCACTATCAGAGATGACACCAACTATCCTGTTAAGGAGGTTGGAACCTGTACCATAAAACTAAAATCAAGCATATCTCTTCAGCTCACTGGGGTCCTGTTTGTACCAGGAATAAAGAGGAACCTTGTGTCTATCTTAGCACTTGAAGATAAAGGATACAAAATAACTTTTATGGAAGGAAAGGTCTTGGCTTGGCCAAAGAAATCCACCATCAAGAAGGCCCTATCCATAAAGGTTAGCCATGGATCACTCTACAAGTTAAGCATCGCCCCTTCTCAAGCTCTCATTCATGAAAGTTCAAGCTCAAACGATATTTGGCACAGAAGATTAGGACACCTTCACTTCCGAGCTCTACCCTCCATAGAGAAGATAGTGAATGGTATGCCTAAGTTGAATCACAACCATGAAGGTATTTGCAAAGGTTGTGCTCTAGGTAAGAATACTAAAGGAACCTTTCATAATAGTTCAAGCAAAAGCAATAATGTATTAGAACTCATTCATACAGATTTATGTGGACCCATGTCTATACCCTCTATGGGGGGGTTTTTGTACTATTTAATATTTGTTGATGACTTCTCTCGGAAGACTTGGAATTATTTCCTTAAAAAAAATAAAGAATCTAACGAAATCCTTTTGAGATTTAAGAAATTTAAAGCTCTTGTAAAAACCTTGTCAGGGAAGAAAGTTAAAACTCTTAGAATAGACAATCAAAGGGAATACACTTCTAATATATTTAAAGAATTTTGTGTAAATGTTGGGATTAAGAGCGAGTTCACTATACCTTACAACCCTCAACAAAATGGAGTAGCCGAAAGAAAGAATAGGACTATAGTAGAGGCTGCTAGAGCCATGATGTTTGATCAAAACATGGAAACCTCATTTTGGGTTGAAGCCTCTCAAACAGCTGTCTACATACAAAATAGATGTCCTCACTCACTTCTAGACAACAAAACTCCAGAAGAAGTCTTCACAGGTATAAAACCTAACATCAATCACTTAAGAATCTTTGATTGTCCTGTATACATCCATGTGCCTAAAGAAAAGAGGACCAAACTAGAACCTTCCGGGAAGAAGGGAATATTTATGGGATACAGTGAAACCTCTAAGGCTTATAGGATCTACATTCATGGTCAAAAACACATTAAACTTAGTCGAGATGTAACATTTGAAGAAGACATTGCCTTCAAAAGATCTATAAGCTCATTTGAGTTAGAAAATCAAAATCCTCCTAAAAACATGGAAGAAAATCATGTTCCTGAGATTCAAAGGGAGACTCCTACTGAAGAAGAAAATGATGATCACATCACTCCTTTAGAAGAACCCATAAATACAAATCAAAAGAGACCTCTTTGGGCTACAAAAGTAACCCAGGAAGCCGAGAAATTAGCAGCCCCTAAAGGACATTTCGAGAAAGCAAAAGGCCTCACAAATTTTCTAACTATGTGGCATTAGTGAGTGAGATCATAAATGCAGAACCTGCAAGCGTTGAAGAAGCTCAAAAGCAACAAGTATGGAAAGATGCCATGACAGAAGAATATCAATCTATCATTAAGAATGATGTCTGGGACATTGTGCCAAGACCTAAGAACAAGTCAGTAGTATCTTCCAAAAGGCCATTCAAGATAAAACATGCAGCTGATGGCAGTATCGAGAAACACAAAGCCAGATTTGTAGTCAGAGGGTTCTCACAGAAAGAAGGCATTGAATATGAAGTATCCTTTGCACCTGTTGCGCGATGCACATCCGTCAGAGCCATTATAGCCATTGTCGCATCAAAGGGGTGGAAAATCCACCAAATGGATGTGAAAACAACCTTTCTAAATGGAACTATAGAAGAGGAAGTATATCTTGAATAGCCAGAAGGATTCAATATTCACAATACTCATCTCAAGTCTGTAAGCTGAAGAAAGCATTATATGGTCTAAAACAAGGTCCCCGAGCTTGGTATGAAAGAATTGATCTCTACCTCCTAGGGTTAGGTTTCTCCAAGAATGATGCAAATCCCAACCTTTATTTCAAGGTAACAAATGGTGACATGGTGATTCTTGTATTATATGTTGATGATTTGCTAATCACAGGAGAGGACCACTTAATCACTCAATGCAAGAAAGATTTGGCTTCGGAGTTTGAAATGAAGGACTTGGGAACTCTTCACTATTTTCTTGGACTAGAAATCTGGCAGCATGCAAACTACATCACTCTAAGTCAAGGAAAGTATACAGTTGATATTCTGAAGAGGTTTGGATTGTTGGAATGCAGACCAATGTCCACACCTATGGAAACAAACCTGCATAAATTGAAGGAAGCTTCTTTAAACTAAGAATTTGCAGATCCTACACTATACAAACAGATTATTGGATCCCTGATATACTTAGTCAACACCAAGTCTGATATTTGTTATGCTGTGAATGCACTCAATTAGTTCATGTGTGAAGCTAAAGAGATACACCTTGTTGTAGCAAAACACATCTTGAGGTATCTTCGAGGAACCATTGGATATGGTCTCAAATATGACCAAGTGAAACTTGATCTTCATGGATACACAGACTTAGATTGGGCTGGAAGTGTGGTGGATAGAAAAAGTACATCCGGATGTTGCTTTAGCCTAGGATCAACAATGATTTCTTGGATTAGCAAAAAGCAATCATCTGTTGCGCAGAGTTCCACTGAAGCAGAATATATTGCTGCCTCCATGAGTGCAAGAGAAGTTGTGTGGCTCAGAAAACTTCAAGTAGGAATGTTTGGACAGTCTTTGGAACCCACCATTATACATTGTGACAATCAAAGTTGTATTAAGCTCTCTGTGAACCCAGTATTCCACGACAGGTCCAAGCATATTGAGATTCCTTATCACTATGTTAGAGACATGGTAGAAAGGAATGTGATAAAGTTGAAGTTCATTAGTACAAGTGATCAAACTGCTAACATCCTCACTAAGCCCCTCTCCAAGACAAAAGTTGAATACTTTCGAGATAAACTTGGTGTGGTTGATAATGAAATTTGCGTTTATATTTCTATTGTATTAATATATAAAGATGTTTAATGTGTAAACTCTTTTGCTCGTCATGTGTGTGACTCCATGACCTAATGGGCTCTCATGTGTACTTTGAAGAAAGGTGACAACTTTTCTACAATATACACTTGTAATTGTTAGATGTAGTCAAGTGACAACTTTACATCTCCATCATGACGGATATCATGACGTGATATCCATGGACATGTCATGATGATTAGGATCTCTTAAATTTCATGGTAGATATCATAAGACTAATGTCATTAAATACACCATAGATGAATTAGAGATCTTTCATGTGGATATTATGTGACGTAATATCCGAGGATATGCCATGATTTAGTATCCATATGGTAGACATCATGAGACGTGATGTCAGTGCACATACCATATCTCTTGATATCACGTTGAGGTGATATCTTCTCTATTCCACAATTAATGGATTTATTGTGATTTAAATTTTATCTTCCCTAGCTAAGAGGGAGTGATAATGTTATGTAGCATTGATCAAATAAAACAGTATGAGATAATATCATTCTACATTATATATGCATATTAATATATATAATATTAATGATATTATTATTATATATATTAATATACATATACAAATGTATATTATATTTGATCAAATAATACTATGCAATACCGATTAGTATCGGTTAATATACATTGTCATCGGTTTGGTTAAATACCGATTGACATCGGTTTTATTAATACTGAAATCCACGTTGAAATTATTGTCGTTTACTAACTTCGATCTTAAACAACATATGATCAGGTGGCGACAAAGCCTTGACACCAATCGGGATGTGATTACCGATCAGGTGTCACTAAAGACATCACCGATCGGGTGCCACTAAAGACATCACCGATCGGTTAATATTAATTTGCTAAACACCGATTAATATTATCAGTTTTAAATGAGTAATTTGGATATTGAAAAGACATGATTATATAGGAGTCATGTCTCTTCAAAGAGACATGTCTCTATATCATCATGTCTTCTAGATTTATATTCAATTGCCATTTGATTGAGGACAAGCATATACAACATATTTGAATGCAAGTCCTCTCATTATCAAACAACAAGGAATCAGATAAGTTTGTCAGCATTTCTTTTGTAATAAATATTATATTCTTTTATTGCATAAATATATTTGAGAAAATTGAAAAGAAAGGAAATATATTAGTGTTCATATAAAAAAAATTGCATTCAATTCAATTTTGCTATAAATCTAGTATCTTTAACACTCTATAAGTGAATTACACCAGAGATTAAAGATCTTGTTGTAAAGGTAACATCAATTCTGAAATAAGAGAATATGATGAATGTCCCACCCCATTTTAGCTTAGTGTAAATAGAAATAGTTGAGTGTTTAGTTGATTCTAGTAGCAATAAGAAGGGGGAGCTTTCCCTTAAAAGTAGGAGAGACTGTGTCTCACACACTGTGGTTGGAACCATTGTTTTGCAATAGATCCAAATACTGTCGGTTGCAAAATATCCACCCAACAAGGGAATTGTGGTCTTCAAATTTATAGATGAGTCTTTTAACTACAAAGTGATATTCCACATGGAACAAACTCCAAGAGGATAATATCAAACCTTCTAGATTTTTACACAATGTTTAATTAAATTTACATCAATTTGCTTTCTTATCCTTTTAAAGTTATAAATGAAACTTTTTGAAATTGAACCAATTAAGAAGATCAATCATTAAGAAGCAAAAATGACTAAGACCACCTGTAATTAAAAAGAACACTTAGAGAACAAATTTTGAAATAGTGAACAAACATATATACATCAAAAGAAAGAAAGAAAAATTACATTAATGTTGACAATTATCCAATATAGGTTTCAATTTACCAATACCAACAATGGGCTTAAGGAATTAGATGATCAATTTAGTTGACCTAAAGGTTCAATAAAAAGCCCAACGCCTTGACAGTGACAATCTCCCTCAAGAAAAAGAGCCAATCGCCACTAACCTTAGTAGTGTAAAGAAGTGGATAGTGAGCCACGAATCTTTGTACAAGCTTCCTAGTATCCCATTGTATATAGGGCGTCTAAAAATAAAGTGCTCCTCTCCATAGCAAAGAAAAGTAGACGATGAGTCCATATGTTCTAAGAAACCATTGATAACAGTTTGCTTTTCCTTTTAATTGAAAATTTCCAAAAAAACATAGCAAGATTTGTCAAAAAAAACATTCCACAAAACTCACAAAACAACACAACAAGAAACCAATTTGGTTGGGTGTGCTGATAATAGTTAGCAAATATTTCAAACCTGAATTGGGTATGGAAACCCTCCTCATGAAGTATGTACATGTGAGTCTATTGAGATTTTACCTATGTTCCATGGCATTTCAAGGAAGGAGATGGAGGGACTGCAGGGAGCACATTTCGGGGACAGCAGTCCGTGGATCATTTTTTGGGGACGCCAAGGGCACAGCAATATACATACATACATGTGTGTATATAAATATATCTATATATACACATATTTTTATATATGTATAAATATATATATACGCACACACAGTCTATGAAATAACTAAACAATTATTTGCCCTAGGATAGATTAATACCAAGGCCCTCCATATATAAATGCAGTCTATACCAGTCGTTTGGCCTTTATCATTCATGGATATATATCTTTCTCTCATTAATTAAGTCCTCCAATTTGATCATTTTTTGTCGATTTGTCCTCGATCATCCGATTAAATTACTTATGTCAATCATTTAATCATTTTATGTTTCCTTGGTATTAATCTATCCTAGGGAAAATAATTATTTAATTATTTCACCCCTATCCTAATTACCCTCCTTTGATAAATAAATATTTTTATTTATTTACCCTATTTCCTACCATTCTGACAATGAAATAAATTTATTTTATTTGATTGCCTAATTAACTAACATGTGGACGAATTAAAAAATTATATTTATTAATTCACTCTACTTATACACTTTTCATGTGAATTTGTCTCCATCTGTAACTCTTCCACCTTCCACTTTCCTCTCCACTTCTAACTCCCACTTGCTAATTTATCTCCCCACTTAACTCTTCCCTCTTTCCATTTTAGCTCCTCTCTTTCTCCACTTAACTTATTCCTCACTACTCGTTTCCTCAACTTTCAAATGGCATACTTTGTTGAAAATAAATATTTCCAATATCTATTTTTACTTAACTCTTACTAATTTCTATTTCCTCCACTTGGAAATGCAATTTCCCATTTATCCTCACTTAACAAGTCCTCTCATTTACTCTCGTTCGCTGATCACTTCCAATCCCAAATCAATCTTAACCATCCAATTTATCTATAAATTGCAATCGATTTCTTCATTTTGGACAATCGTGATCTTTCGATTATCCTCACAGTTATTCGATCGATTTGTCCACATTAATTAGAGGAGAAAGAAAAACAATGGAATGGAATGAAGGAGATGCGTAGCACTTGAGTTTGTTTTATTTTATGCATAAATTCATAGTTTCATTGATGAGATTAGGATTTTATTTTACATTATGTTATAGCTTTTTTGTGGTTGGCTTTATCATGTATGTTTCTAACGTCTATTTTCCTAGTCTACAGTGACTACGAGCAGACTGCACAAAGAGAAATAGCACAAAGGAAGTGATGTATGGAGAGAGTCACAAGGTTCATGGTTGTGATGGTCAATGGGAAAGTCGTCACGGAGGAGGTGGACTTCAATTCAAAGCAACTCCTTTCACAGCTCACCCGCCATTTTTCTGCTGTCACGTGTTGTGCCCTAGCTGCAAACTTGAAAAATTTTGATCTCATAAACCCTAATAAAAACTTGTGTTCTTTCTCACACAAATTTACTGTGAATTTTAACTAATTTCATATTTTTTAAATGTTCTCCAAATTGCAAACATCAACCATGAATTTCAGCAAGCCCTGTGACATAGCATACATATAAATTTATATGTACACACGTGTGTGTGTACATTTATGGGTGTATATAAATATGTATATCTATAAACATATAATACATATATGTGTATATACATATTTATGTATATATACACAAATTATAAATACATATATATGAGTTAAATTTTCAACGAGTCAATGAACAACAATATAACATGACAATATTAAAATGATGTTGGTTAATGTCTGCAAAAGCCTGCATGCACACCACATTCCGAAAATAAATCATTTTTGTGTATGTCTCACACAAAATCACATTATACTAGACTATGGCAAATACATCTTTAATACCATATCCTGTATGTCCCATTTTTGCGACATTAATAGTCAATTAAATAATTAAGTTTTAAGTGGTCAAATTATATCAAATTTAATAACAGATTGTAATGTCTCGTTTCTAAAATAGTATTTAATAAACAATAATAATTATAAAATATAAAATAAAGTCAATAATAAATAATAATACATTATAATATAATATATTACCCTAATCAAAGTGATCAAAGCATTGAAGACATCAATAAGTAACAAGTAATGTTTTACTAAGAAACGGTTAATATCCTATAAGTTTGACTATAGAACAATTACGGTATATGGAAGTGAAAGATAAAAGTGATGGTCTAAATATCATTACTGATATAATTATTCATGCACCTCAAATATCAATCAAGTGGCCATGAACAGCGCATCCAAGGAGACATTTTTTATGGTAATAATGGAGGCTCCCTAGCTTTGGCTATTTTCTCCAAACTACGACAAGTATTCATAAGACATTGGAGAGGACTTTGGACTGAGCATCAATATTATTAGAGTCGATAAATATGATGGGCAAAAACAGTGCACTTCTATTTCTTGATATCTTATGATGAGTGTATCACTCAGCAAACACTAAAGAAGATTATTGCCGAAGAAATCAAGGTTGTGATTGGCAGCTTACTAATCTAAAAGAGCAACGATTACATCAACAGCCATTAAAGATATTGCATATGATGTTTGTTGTCGGTAAAACATGTGGTTAATGCTAGTAACCAAGGGGTAGGTAGTTGGAATAGTTGTGAAGGTTCACCTCGCACCCCCTCAGTTACTAGCATTAACCACATGTTTTACCGACAACAATGTTCCCCACATCTACAAGGACTATTGTGGATACTACCTGGCAATATCGACTAATCCCATAGTTAGACTGTAATGTCCCTCTTTATAGGATTTGAGACAGTACAAAGATTTCCACAATTATAAGTTTATGTAATGAACCCTGATTTGGCCTCAACTTTAAACCATCTAATTTTTATCAATTTCCATGCAAATCATATGTTTGGCACTTTGTCAAACAGTTGTCGGACATGCTCTAGGTTTATCTGATATTGTGATATCCTTCCAACTAATTTGCAACAGTATTCGGAAAGTATATATATAAACTCTTTTGTTTTTTTATAACAAAAACATCCCCATATATAAAACGTTACAAATAAACAACATGCTTTTGGTATTTTCAGAATTCTGGAAATGTAATTTAATTTCTAATACCAAATTTTAATGTTGTATGATTAACCACTTAACGTATCATTGTTATGGAATCAGCGTAGAGCATTTAATAGCACTCTACCTCAACCCACGAAATGAAAGGCTGGTCCACGTGGTCCTTTACTTCCCCACGCGGCAGCTCCCACAGTTAGCAAAGACTTACGCAGCAGCTCCAGCAGTCAGCAAATCATTAAAGCGTTTAATAATGCAAAGTGTCTATATGTTGTGCCACGTCCAACCTTAATCCTCACGCCTGCTGTTAATTTATTGTTTGAATGCATGCGGCTGATGAAAGGAACAGACCAGCACCTCCACAATAACCTTCAAATACATACGGTTGGTGAAAAGAACAGACCAGCACTTCCACGTCAACCTCCAAATGCATACGGCTGGTGAAAAGAACAGACCAGCACTTCCACGTAAACCTCCAATCGTTTGCAGCCCAGTGTCCATGCTGCCTCCTATCCGATTCGATCCCAGCTGTCAGTAACAACGTAGGAGAAGTTCCTCCTATCAACCAACATGGCCAGCGTAAAACCTTTTCTAGTGCTGCAAATCCTCACGCCAAGTACACAGCAGCTACTCTATGCCAAAGCCACTCTCAAAATGTAATTCGATTCTCAGCCAAGATATTCTCAAATTGACCTTGAAATTATTCCAACACTCCAACAAATAAAGTCGACCTCTTCTGCAGGCCCCAGTTCAAATTAACAATCCAGATTCAGAATTACTTTCTACCTCCAGTTACAGGCAAACAGAATGAAGGAAGATATCTTGGTTATACTTCAGCAACCAATAAGAGATTAACTTCAGAAGAATCAGTCTTCCAGAAGCCAATTTGACCCTTATACTTCAGCAAGGGCACAGATCAGAACTTCTCCTTAGAGAAAACAAACAAAATATCATATAATCAATCGATGCAATCCCAAAGAAATGAGCTCATATTTATAATCCATCCTTGGCCACAATTTCCCAAAAAGAGTTTCAGCTCACAACTCTTTTAATTAACAACTTCTAGTTTATTATAATAATAAAGTATTATTATAATACTGTGGTTTTCTTATTAATTAATATTTTATAAATATTAATTAATAAATATGAACTCATGCGATGAATCCCGCATCCACTGCTGATCCTGCAAGACTGACATAGCCATCCACTGCACTCCACTGCCCAAAATTAGCAACTGCCAAAAATAGACTTACTATAAATAGTAAGTCCCTAGCCAAAGAACTGCAAAAACTGAACATCGTCTGGAATTCTGACCACTGCCGATACTGCCCTGCCAGAAATGGAAACTGACCAAACTGATTTACTAAAAATAGTAAGCCTAGACTTACTAAAAATAGCAAGTCTGCCAACTGGGACCCTCAAAACCAGGCATCAGCTCACAAGGGTCACGATGATGAGCTGATCAAGCCACTGCCAATACCTGCTAAAAAGGGGGTCATCACAGTTTATAACTTAATAAAATGCTCAAATCTGATTTCTACTTCTAATTGCAGAAGTTGTGAACAATAGTAATTCCAAATGCATATACTGAATTATAATGAAAATGAATAATAATTCCAAATGCAAACGCTGAATGTAATGGAAATATATATATAATTCCAAATGCATATGCTTCCAAATCAATAAGAAGGTTGCATAACAATAATCACAACTGTTGTTTCTGATATGGCAATGAGAATTATGCTTAATGACCTGAATGGTTGTCTCTGATATGTGCTATTTATCCACGTTGCATATACGGGCTGATATAATGGCGAAGATACCTCAATGGCAGAGATATCGAGTACAATAGACAATGGATATTGTACAGGTTGTGTCTTGATCCTTCTTTATTTTTATGCGTTGTCAATGAAGCCGTCTCTAATATTCCTTGTATTAATTATGCTTCTGGATGATGTCGCCTCTCATATGAAATATAATTACTTGCACCTTTGATTGCGGTTAGCAATCGGTTGCTCTTAACAGAAGGATCCACAAGGGATTGTATATATATTCAAATCTGCCTTCTTGCAATGATACGATATCCAGATATATATTCATGATCTACCAAGTGAAGAGGCACGATGGAATGGTTGCCTCTAATCATAATTAACAAATGAAAGGTCATCATTGTTCATTGCAATAATCTATATGATTACTGCGGTGAACCATCATTAATCATGTGTTGTTAAGTATTGTTAACTGTCAGCCTGATTATGCAAATCGGTTATGTATGCAAATGTATGATAGTAATGGATCGGTTGATAATAATGCAAAGGTATATACACACAATATGATAATGCAATGATACATGTATTGCTGAGTGTAAATATGATAGTGCCATGATGCATGGATTGGCTTTTATGGAAATGTATGGTAATGCAGAGATAGTGATGATGCAATGATGTTATAATGAGATGATTATGCAATTACATCAGGATGGATGTATCTATGTATGACATGGGTTATACATCCATCATATGTGTATGTATGACAGGATATGTTATGCATATATATATGATGGCATGTCTAAGATGGATGCATGTATGTTGATGGCATTGCATATGAAATCTCAAGGTAGTGCACAACATGGTGGTGATCACATGATAGTGGTTGCCAAAATCGATCATCAAGCCATCAGTCCATCATATAGCTCACTAGTTGTGGTGGTAAATACAAGTGATCAGCCTTAGGTCACTTGTAGATATCATCATAGCTAAGGTGTCTACTATTATGGTAAAATAATGAATGTGTTATTAAACAGAGATCAAGAATGATCTATATATACAAGTGTACAAGAGAATGTTTCTATAATGAACACAGAGAGAGATATAGAAACATTCTGAAGAGAGAAATAGAAACAAAAGGAAGTTTCAATATTGAACAGAGAGAGAATATGGAAACATGGAAGAAGAGTGACCATTAGAATAGAAACAAATCTACGAAAGAGAGAGAAACATAAATAAAGAGATATTTAACTCTAATACCCTCCCTTAATGGTCAATCTAACTTCAAAACAAAAGTCTGCAAATGAATCCTCAAAAGGCGCCAGGAGAAGTGAAAACCTTGCAAAAACTGCAATAAAAAACTTCGTTGCGCACAGAAGAGCTGAGACTCAGTAGTCGCGATTTTTTTGGTGAAAAATCGGAAAAACCAGACAATTTTTTAGGTGAAAATTTGATCAAAACCAGCTGAGACCCTCCCTGCTTACGGGTGTGGTAAATCTTGCCGTTAAATCTTGGAATTCCTTCCAACATAATGTTGGTGAGAGACGCCATTAAAAATCTAAAAAGGCGGTGGATGAATCCAAAGTAGAGATTCTAAGGCAGATTGACGAAAGACCCAAAAGAAATGAACTAAGACCCAGAAGAAAGCTCAAAAAACCCAGAAGGAATATGAAGTCAGATTTGAAATCCGCTGGCACAGAAATTGAGGCACAAAAATTGAGGCACCCAGAAAATTTTGAATATGACCCAGTTGAGGGTTTGAAAAACCCACCAAGAATCTGCAAGAAAAATAATTTTTCGACTAAAACTGAAGGGTCAAAACCCTAGTCGAAAGTGCAAAAACCCTAAGCGGCCATTAATGGGCCCAAAACTGTGCAGGAAAAAAATGAGCTACTAGAAGATCCCTTGGGTAGCGGATAAATTTCGAAAAAATTAACAATCTTAAATAATTTCAGAAAAAAAATTATATTAGTTTTTCGAAAATTAATAATGAACACAAAAGCCAGGAAAAAGAACTGAAACTATTTCAAAAATTTCCACACAATGGAGGATTACAAAAATTTCGAAAAAGTTAACCTATAGCTCTGACACCATATTATGGTAAAATAATGAATGTGTTATTAAACAGAGATCAAGAATGATCTATATATACAAGTGTACAAGAGAATGTTTCTATAACGAAGAGAGAGAGAGAGAGAGAGAGAGAGAGAGAGAGAGAGAAAAGGAAGTTACCATATTGAACAAAGAGAGAATATGGAAACATGGAAGAAGAGTGACCATTAGAATAATAACAAATCTACGGAAGAGAGAGAAACATAAATAGAGAGATATTTAACTCTAATATCTACATGGTGGATGGGGTCTTGGTGAGTGCCAGCCTCCATCTATCACAGGATTATTTCTGAACTATATGAAAATGCAGATTATATACTAAGACAAGGTATGTTCTCTTCTCCTTGCCTATTTATTTATATTTGAAAAATATTGGGATATCACAGACATTGCTTATGAATAGTAGAGAAATACGTAAATCATTATATATTAATAATAATATCAGTTAGGAGGTTTGATTTCTCTTAGACATGATTCAGATTAATAATCAAGGAGGAATACAATTAAGCAATCTGAATAGCAGCGATTTAAATTACTATAGAACGATTTAAAAGATGAAGATCAGCAATCTAAAATAACATTGATTAGCGAGAAGAACTAGTCGATATGATTATGGGGATAATTAGAGACTATCGACAATGCAAGTCCATGTAAGATATTAATATTTAACAATTCATATTAGCAATTAAATAATAATATACACTTTACAAAAATGGTAACATTTATTATTAAGAGAGTCTCATTCTCAGGGTCCATGTTATTCAACTGTTGGATACTTCTGTGAACGAAAACCCCAGTCTGTTTTAAGGATTGGGTAGAAATAATGGATTTTGCTTGTGTACGATTTGTAATAGTGATTGGCTTAGATGTTATCAGCTAGCTCGGTCCATACGTTGTGAATCTGCGATCATATGATTGACTAACTCATCCTTATTTTCAATAGACTTGGTCCTTGCAGCAGTATCAAGGTGTTTATATTTGGCTCTATTTGGTTCTCTGTTTGCAATCCCTATGGGCTAAGGAGCAGAAATTGAGTTACTAGTGTCAAGTGTACTAGGAGGAAACGGTGATACAAGCTTTTCGACATTACTGACCTTACTCAGATATGTGTCGGTGTGCACTGCCTTACTTTATATAACTGTCTTGCTGATTGTTAATTCTTGAAAACCCTAAGTAATGATGACATATGACTTGGGCAATGAAGACTAAGGTAAAACAAAACCCAAGTAGTGAATTAGATCTACATGGTAATATGAACGTTGCTGATTAAATACCAAATTATTTCTAGTGGGATTGTTGGTCAAAGTTTCAATACTAGTTGGAACCTCTTTAATCTCGAAGACTTGAAAGACTCGATATTGAATAAACACAATACAATTTGTCCTGCAGCTGAGTTGACAAGTGGCTTGTCTTGTGTATCTCTTTCTTTGTCCTATACATTCTGGCATGACTGAACTTGAGCTTGTATCATGATGCATGTGTGAAAACTATATTGTATTATGTATATATGTTCAAGTATCTATTTTTGTATGAATTGTTTTTAGATTATGCTATTTATTCATGGTCTAGTTGTTTAGGAAATTAGATGGAATGGTGGGGCTTATGGGGACCTCATCCAATCCATTCAAATTCCTCAAACAACTACTCATAGAAATAGGCTGACCAAGTTGGTCACAATCTTCTTCCCACCTATTCTCAAAAATAATCAAAATGAATGACAAGGCCTATGGAGACCTTGTACGATCCTTCCACCTTTTCAGCATGGGGAAGAGTGTGAAAAATGTCGGAATCATATGGCATCTCTGAATAGAGACAAGGAGGTTCTACCATGTTGTATTTACTTATTTACTGTGCTTCAATTTAAAAACCGTGTGATTACTTCCTGCCTTGTGAGTACTCACAAGTTGAAACTACTCTGTAACAACCACCCCAAAAAAATAAAAAATTTCAACTAAAGAAAAGCTACAATTCAATGCCCGCAACACTTTCTGACCACCCAGTTCCCAGAATGAGTAAGCCGAGCATACAATGTATAGGAACACACCCATTATCTGAACAAGCAGCACATGAAGTGATCTAAGCAACTGAAGCACAAAAGGTGGCAGAGCCAACCAAGTCTATCCAAGTCAACACTTCTTTGATTGATTGTGCTTGATGCAAGAAACTGAAAGGGAACACACTAGGAAGCAGAACCAACCAAGTCTACACTTCTTCAGTGGAGTGTGCTTGATACAAGAACTAAAAGGGAAACACACTAGGCAGCAGAGTGTGCAATTGCATTAAGTAAGAGGGATACAAAGAGGCAAGCCATCCTTATCTACGCTTATTAAGTGGAGTGTGCAATTACATTAAAATGCAAATTCGAAACCACTGACCGTACTACCATCCAAGGTATTACAATATATTGATAATTGCATTATAAATCAATATTTGGATTAATGGCTCGCTAATATAAATTGATGCAAAGTATTGATTACCTTAGCGAACTCTCCAAAGTGTTGATACAACCACCCTCAAACTGAAATCCATTGAAAACGGCATACCTCAAAGCAGTCTATGATGTAGAACAACACTCAACAGCAGTAACAATACATAAATCATACTAATAAGGCTCCGTACAAAAGTGTACAACCTCTTGTTAGCACCCAAATCAGCTCATCACACCATGTAAATTCAATGTTTCAATGCACAAGTGATAGGATGGAGGTTAAGAGTACTAGGCACCACCATAACACCCAAAATACAAAAGAAAACTGCAGTGATTCACCATCCTTTTTCACACACCCCCATGTGCATAGTACGACCTAGTCAATGAGTGGTATGGCTAATAATAAGGTCCTCAACTTGTTCTTGCAACTCTACGGTCTGCAAAACCTTGTTATATCAATCCAAACAGCAGAGAATATCAATAAAAAAACCTAGAAATGGCACTTCCGGTGGTAAGGCCACCAGTATATATTATAGGCAAGGGTGTTAGATTATGCTTCCTAAATCTTCTTTTTCCTTACATATCTCCCTCTCAATCTGGGTATTTGAAGCACCAGGAACCCTCTTTTGCAATTTTCACTCAGTAAAGTGTAACTGTGTAACTCCCCTGCAAGAATTCAATTTTGTAACTCCTTATTCTCCTTCAACCACTAGGTGCCTGCAATAATGACTTGTCAAAATAGAGGCATTGAAATTCTATGTATGGAGTTCAAATCAGCAACAAAAATAACCAATTGCATACTTGGGCATTGGATTTACTCTCCCTCACTTTGAAGTCATAACTTTGATTTGATGTGTAATTAAATCAATCATCTTCAAAACATTATACCACAAATTTACCAAAAGTGGGTGGAACATTTTAATTTTCTATGTACTAGATGTGTCCATTGAGTGCCTATATCTAGCAAAGTGAGGGTAGTGTTCAGCTTATACCAGTATCACTCCCAAGGACAGAAGGCTCCAAGATGCAATTATTACTTTCCAACCAAATTCCCCAAAGAGACCACCACATCAATGGGATCTTCTATAAGGGTTGCAAAGATTTTGAACTTTTAATCCAGCTACAGAGTTATGACTTCACTTTGCTAGACATCAATTTTGATTGACCCCACTGAATATTTATTTGATGTGTGATAGTAAGTTCTATGCTCCTCATGGAAGATGTAAAGCAAAACAAACAAATAAAAAGTTCCCTTATCTCCATAATTAGAGCCCATAAATCAAACTGGTATGGTGACTATGTTGAGACCATAATAATAATCTTTTTTACAACCGTGTCCTTCATTCAGCCCAGGAGTAAAGCTGCTCGATTTTACAATCAATTTTGCAGATTCAATTATTTTGTGCGACTAGTAATTGACTCCTTAGTGAACTACACTTTGGTAGGTTCCCAATTCTAACAAATAAAAGACATTACCAAAACCAAAAAATAAAATAAAGTCATCTTTTACATTTCAGCTTAACATCATAGTGAATCAAATGGGATGAACTGACATGGTAAAGCATTCGGGCTTTCATAGTGGATTTGTGTTCAAATCCCACAGGTCATGTCACATGTTAGTATGTAAAATGGTTGACTGTTTAAATAGGGTAAACTACCATATCCAAGTGTGGGTATGTTGTGCTCCAACAAACGAAAATTGATGCAAGTCTTGGGTCAAAATGTTGAGTATTTAAATTGAATCAACTATTAGATCTAATTGTCATTCCAGTATGTACGAACTGCTGAGTGTTTACGTTGGGAAACTACCACATCCAATAGAGGGTGTGGTATACTTCAATATACAAAGCTCAGTGCAAGTCTTAAGCAAATTTGAGCCAAGAAATATTTCTTGATAGTGAATTCTTAAAGGAAGGACTCTCTACAAAAAGAATTTACCAAAACATTTTACGAACACTTTACCATTAGAGTAGGCATGATGGGCATGCTAATTTCATGTTCTACTACATCTGAAGTACAATTCTATGCAATTGTGTACAGTACAATACAAGGGAAAACCTGCACTACAATCCTTTCTAATTACGAAACTTGTAAATGAGACCGAAAATAAATTCGAAAAATAAAGCAAAATAATTTTATTTTTTTGTAATAAGAAAGGGTAAAAGAAGGAATTCAAATTCACCTGAAAACAATCGATTGCCTTAGCAGTTTGCGGTAATTGTAAATAAATTCGAAAAGTAGATCAAAATAAATTTATTTTTAAGGGTATAATAAGGAATTTAAATTCACCTGAGAATAATCGACTGCCTTAGGAGTTTGCGGTAATTGTAATGGCAGGGAGGGGTCGCCCCCCTCTAAAATTTCGCTCACAGCATCTTCATTTTCTCTAGTCACCACTTCCATGGAAGAAAATTCTTCAGGTGAAGAGGGATTTGGGTTGTTGCTGATGGGGGTTTTCGGGCTGGGCAGTGGATCCATATTCTCCATATTGTCTGCACCCTTTCTCTGCTATGGTGCCTCAGCAATTCTATGATGCTTTACTGTTTTTTTTGTCAGAAAACAATCTGGGCCATAATTTGACCGTAACTGTGATATTTCAATCGTTTGAATTGTTTTGCCGTTACTGAGGTTGTCGACATCAGTGAAGATTACATACTACTTTATAATGGATTTCCATTTCGAGTTCGAGTCATAGTTGCATCTGATCCTGTTTCTATTTAAAATCTAGAAATGGAGTTTATGTGGGGTCTAACCTACCAGTCTGATGTATAGATATTTTGTTTACTTTGTTCTCAAACTACTCGAGAGGCGGCATATTTTTATGTCCTATTTTGTTTGGCTTATATATGGATAAATTTGAAGATATTTATTTAGGTGAATATGTTATAAGGCTGCTCCTTTAAGCATACGACTTCATTTTGATTGCTAAATCTGTCTTTGGTTTGCAAAAACACTTAGGGCCCGTTTGGACGCAGGCATATCGGCCGTTATTCCCGAATTGCGAATTCATAATTTGAAATCCATTGTTTGTGGTCGACATGCACGGATGGAATTGGAATTTCGGTATGCCAATTTTGCCAAAAAAACGGGCATACCATCTTCCACTTGAAAAGGTGGAATTGGAATATCGGGCTCGCATGCCGGTTTCTGTATGCCAATTTTGAAAGGTTATCGGGTCCGCGTGGGTGTTGGTATAATTTTTGACATCCGCTTTTTATACCAACGTTTTCACATCCAACGGCATTATTTCCTTCGTCCACGTGAGTGCCTTGCTCGAAACCCTAACCACTGGTCTTCTATGCTTACGAGAGCTTGTTCGTTTCGGTCCGTCGGATGCAATGGCCAATTTCTCAAAATCCCCACTGGTTCGGAGAGGTAAGTATTACATTGTTCGAATGCCATTCATCATCATTATTTAGTTGTAAATGTTTTTTACCAGTTAATAATGTTTTGTAGGGTTTGGCGACAAGCGTGTTAGACTAAATCCAACATATTTTATACGACCATTTCAGCTCTGTCCGGATATCATCGGCTCTTCTTCACATCGGTAACCAGTCTGTTATTTTGAGTTTGAGTTTACTTCAATGTTCTATTTTCAGTTATTTCAATGTTCTATTTCGCAGCCCTTTAATTGCTAAAGGCGATTACCTGTCCCTCCTATGTTTCTAGTCCCACCCTTTGAAACACCTCTACTCTACAAAGATGCT